>JABASI010004771.1:0-13448 GCA_019776505.1 Tomocerus nigrus | reverse complement strand
TAACATTAGCAATTATGAGGCAAATCTAGCCAGAACTATAAAGATAAGTATTCCCTTGATTGTAATGTAATTCTATTTTCTACATAGGAAATGCGGAATTTGTCAAACAGATAAATAAAAATGTTAAATGCAAATGTGAGCAAAGAAAGTGTTTTTCAAATATTATTAGCATAGTGGTAGTTATTATCATGGAAAGAAAGTTGGAGAATCGACATGAACTTGAAACGCTTAATTACAGTAAACGCACACCAGCCTTTTATAGAGTGATTAGAATTATTTCTCGAAATTGCTGTATATATAATGTCTGTAAACGTATTCATCTTTAACATGCTAACAATAATAAGCGTTCGTTTGTGGAGGTAGGTTTTTACTAGTTTTTCAAGTGAATGACTCTGTGTCTTTATGCGCTAGCGAAGAGCAGTTTTGTGTAGTAGTAGTGCGATTACCTCTTCGTTTGCGTGTAGACGGCAGACAGTAAAAATACAAAGACAATCGCATGGAATTGAAGTGTTGACGTATAAATGAAGTGGCCGGTCTTACTTTTCAAGTTAGCTGTACAATTACGTGTTTAAGAGTTATTGGCTACTGGTATTTAGCAATTACTAACATTAATATCTAAGAGTGCACTTACATGTACTACATCATACAAAATCTCATATTATTATAGTTTATAAGTTCTTCATATATCTTGTCGATGCTCAAGTATAATTTTGTTTATTTAGCGGAAAGTAAAACGCCAAAATTCACATAACTGGTTTTCCAATTCATTATTTTGGAGAAATTAATGTCACAAGTAGTTTGAGTTATGAACCATATTAGTGAGACTCAATTTGAGCAGGAATATTACTCAGAATTCAGTTTAATTAATTTTACTGCTCAGACGGTAGCTGAAATGGTACTCAGCTATACATTACAATTATGCAAAAAAAGATAAATTCTTAATTCATAGAAACGTCACTTTTCCCTAAAATCTTATTACCAAATATTTCATATATAAACAGATTTGTAGATAAAAATGAAATTGTGAAATTATGTATGGAATTTTGAGCGTAATTTTTTTTGGTAGGAGGATTTAGTGACTAAGTTATGGTTTAATGAAATATTAGCTCAATACTTCGTAATAGTCTAGTGTTGCATTAGTTGAAACTAATTTTCTCGTTTCTGGCTAATAATAGTAAGTAGGAAAGATTTTCAGTTTATTACATGACAGAATTGTTCTGTCACTGTGGAATTCTCAGCTCAACGTTTGGCTAATGTCAGACTGGTTTAAAAAAAAATGACAGAAGTGAACTCCATAATGGATACGTGGTATTTTCCTTCACGAATAGAAGTGAAGTATGTGCTACTAGGTCTATTACATGGCAGTCCCAAGAGTCCGCTAAACTTACAAAGAAGACTTAGAAAACTCCATTGATAACATTTTCTTTTATATTTAAGAGCAGTTCGAGAAGATGACAGATACGTGCCTCAAGAATTTGTTTTTATTATCCGCATGTACATTCTGCGTTATTTAGCAACTTCAGCAACGGAACAGTCAACCAGCCAGCCGCAGTGCACTATATTTGTATTTGTAAATACAGCTGCTGCTACTTAGAACACAGTCAGAGGAATAGAGTCACAGTATTACAAAAGCAAAAAATGAGTGACGCCTACAGCATGACAAGACAAGGCGATATCCTTATATCTTCTCGTAGTAGATCCTGCAATCCAAAGTTGTGAGTATTTCCAGTCTAGAGTCTCGAGTCCCAACAACTACCAGAAATGGTGATGAGATGAAGAAACACAGAGTGTGTAAAATTAAATAGAAATATTTCTACCTTAAAAGCGAGTCACAGTGTCATTTGTTTGGTTTTTCAACAGCAAAGCAACTGTCACTGTAGAATGCATCACCCTTTAGCGTAAGTTGCACATAAATACGTGCAACCGTGCCAGTTGAGAATAACATGCGTGAGAATACCGTAACTGGAGCTTGAAAAATTCCTTTAAAAACACCAGCCACAAATGAGAAAAGACACAAAGCTAATCCTTTGTCTAAAAAGAAATGGCTAAAGAAAACTAAGAATTTACACTGTTGTTTCATTTGATTCAATACTCTCGTATTGGCTTTGGCCTGGGATTGACTTTACTTGGCTTGCCTATGTGACATTGCAGATTCTATCGGGAATTTTCAAAATAAATGAAAAACAATTTCAGGAAATAAACATCGCCTTCCCAGATACATTGACCTGACTTGCCTTTTTTTACTTATCGCCATTCCCAAATTGTCTACACTAACATTATACTTGATGTACATACAGGAAATTCGGTCACCTGATACCTATGCATGTCTATTAGAGAGTGGTTTCATAGACAGATTTAATTTTATTCTCTCTTGGATCTTACAATGGGTTAATAATGCTATAGGGTTACTGCTAGTACACAGACGGCTATGTATTAAGTACTCACATCAAGACAGACATTGAAAGTTAAATCAGAGCAATTTAAATGTAATTGTTGAATGTGGAGCAAGAGTTTCGATTTAATCAAGATGTTTCTATTCTCCACTTCATCTCATTATAAATACAATGGGAGGGGAGCTGATCTCATCTGAATCATGCGAGGAGAAGAAAATATTTGCATCTACATAATAAAGAATATCAGTTTGGATGTTAGCAGATTGTAATATAATCCTATAAGTAGTGTGGTACAGTGGTACTTAAGCAGCTATCTATTTTATCTGATTCCATCATGATTTTATCAATCAATAACCGACGGTATATTTGTTTATAATGAATGCTCTAATGATAAACATAGAAGTTGAAATGACTCTTTAGCAAAACAATTGCCAAGGAAGTCAACGATGTCTACAGAAGAGTAAAAATGAAATGGGCAAATGGACTTTGTCAAATATTTTCAGTGATAGAACGAGTCTATCTACTATTGACATCTTAAGGAGCAGAATGTAGAAAGGCGATTAGGAATAAGGCTTCAAAATTGAAATTCAGTTAGACTGCACAGTGGACTTGTATATATCATGTCGTATCTTATCTAAAGAGTCGTAAAAGTTTAATACCTCACTTGGTAGTTTTGCAAAGACAATAAAATCAAAGTACAGACGTATGTTTGACATCAAGAAATAAAGCTAATGCTTGTAATGGTCAGTTTTCGCTATCTGCAAGCGACGAAGAGGAAAACAATGGTAGAACACGCTTTGAGCTTAAGGCTTCTGGTTCCGAATGTGTGTTTAAGACTACAGAGCTGGTTTGATTGTTGCGAATCTTATTTTACACAGAGGTAGTAGTAGCTACTCAAACAAAACCCAACGACCCTAACCTAAACGACTGCAAATATTGGGGATATTATTTAGTGCAAGAAGGAAAAGAACAGGATTTCGCTAAATCATAGTTGTCAGTCAGTCACTTTTGTTTTAGATATGACAGACGATTAAATGGCCAATATGACTTTCTACAAAGGATTATACTATGTAAATACAAACAAACAGATCTTTCGTGGTCGTTTCAACGAATTTTTACGAGGAAGAAGGAAAACAACCAAATTGTACTTGTAAAAACAACAATCAATTACCGTAAAAGGGAAGGCGATGGATAGACACTATAAGGACATGCACCCTCAACAACACTCTTTTCTCTATGACCTGCATGATCTTAACTGTAAGTAGGCATTTAAGAAAATAACCATAACCTAGTTTCCTCTTGTGTTTATCTGTGTGTATTATTATGCTGCACTAATTCATCAACCTATGATTTACATATGTTAAGCAGCTTTTCGCAGATGAACTTCTGCCTGCTTCTTGTAAATGTCAATACGCAGTTTAATTGCGACAGCTGAAAAAGTTAACGAACAAGACGATAGACTCACTCAAGGCAACATCACTCTAGACTAGACTTGTCTATAACAATTAACCAACTTTATATTATGCTCACACCTAAAATCGATTTGAATTCATCATCTTTCAATGCATATACTTAACATAGCATCTACATAGGTAGTACCCCCACATATACCACCAATATAGGATAACAACATCTAATTTAATGTCTAACTATACGCCTAGTACGTTTCAACTTCAACTATTTTATGCTAAACAGATCTGATTAGGTAAAATGATGAAGGAAAATCGTTGCAAAGCTTTTAGGCGTGTTTTACTTGTAAATCATCTGTAGGAAGCATTAAGAACTGCAAAATTGCTCTAATTTTTACAAATGCCTCCTTGTAAGTCCTGCATCTGCCGTTAACATCATGCTTTCATTATTTGTATCCTTCATAAATTCTGTAACACTTTTGTTAAACTCATATCCAATTATTCATACCAACAATTTTACTACTTCAAGTTAAAATACCCACTGAATCTGTAGGTACTTTAAGAAATTTAAAATTTACGATCCAAATATTTATGACAAGCGTTAATTTAGCTGATTTTTAAACTTTCAGTTTCAATGACACATGGCAATCACATTATTTAACTGCAATCGTTACCTTATTAGAAACAGTCTTGAAATTAAAAGTGGTGCCATTGGACATAAATAGCAACCGTGAAGAGCGGAGAAGTAAAAAAGCAGTAAACACAGCGTGCAATTGTGAAATAAAAAATAAACATGCAATGAATTGAAAGGAACAATTTTGGTAGATTTCCAAAAATCGAATCATGTTTGTAAAGACAAACTTTTTCCCTGCATTCCTGTAGGAGGTACCTACTGGTACTTAACTATGGCACTTAATTATATGCACATGGATACCTTCTCAAGAACTACATAATAAATACTAATGTTGGAGCTTTTAAAGAGTCACGAAAATGTTATAAACAAAAAGATTACTACAAGTGTAATTTAGGTGGTGTATGCTATCAGGTCTCAATAGCAAATAGTGGCACAGCGAGCTAAATACTTAGGGCAGGACAGACTAAGACAGGATATAACAGGTGCTGTTATTTCTAATAAAAATCCATTTTGAAATTGCAGTGGAAACTTTATCCTTCGCTCAATCTTGACTTTCAAGCATTTATTTTCATGCAATATAGATTAGTTTTAGTATGTGCTAATATTTATGTGTGTGTTTTTATCTGGTGAAGTAACCAAACGGATAATTGCAACTCTAGCAAGCTCAATGGGCTACAATAAGGAACTGTAACTTCTGCTGATACAGATAAAAATTATTTTAGGTACCTATGATTAGTTGGTTCTGTTTCTGTTCATCTATACAGTTCAAAAAGGGATTATTATATTATGGTACCTCTTTAGTTGTTCTATTACTATCACGTGTGATATATTAAATAGCAATGTTCTCACTAAATTACCACAAGCCGAGAAATAGTATAAAAAACTTATTATTATTATTGCTTATCGCTGTGTGTTACTTATAGGAATAACGTTAGTTGTAACACATCCATGTGGTAAGTTCAAATTTCCTTAAAATATGGAACACTACTGCATTACAGCTGTCATTCCTCATAATAATATTAGTATTAAGTAGCAATAGAAAACGTGCTCACAAGTTGTTTTGGCTTGATCCAAGGGATTTTACCTCAGTCATTCATATCATAATCCAATATAATAATTACGCTCTAGAAAGAATATCTTATGTATCAAGTTTGAGGAATAGAGAGGCGGGGACATGTGTACGTAATGTAATACCAAAAACCAAACGAACCATTTCAAACAGATTCAATCTTCCACTTATAACATTAGTTGAGAATATTAGTTTGTGCCGGGAGCAGGAATATTACTACATCCAAGCAGGTTAGCTTATGCCTATTTAACTTAATGTAAAATCAAAGAATCTGATAACTGGTAGTTTTACTTTGGCAAAAGACAATGCTTCTAGCAATAAGAATACTACTGCTAGTTAGGTTAGCTTATGCCTATTTAACTTAATGTAAAATCAAAGAATCTGATAACTGGTAGTTTTACTTTGGCAAAAGACAATGCTTCTAGCAATAAGAATACTACTACTAGTAGTTATCTGTTTCTTCATGCAAAAAAAAATAAATCCGAGCAAAAAGTTCACTTGTCTTCACTGACATCGTCATCTATTGTTTTGTAGACAACACTTGCCATCATTTTACATTGTATCCATATACGAAAGGGTTAGGATAAGAGACACGGTATGTGTTACTCACTTTATTATACATTTGTAGGTATCACCTTGCAGTTATTGAGTAAAGGCGATACTTTAGCTTCATTTCAGTGCAATTGAAACGAACATTAAGAAATGCAAATGTAAAACTCCTACTACTACATACAGACGAAAAGGCTACCTTAGTATAACATTCAAAGACTCGTAGTATCTGACTTTTGCATAAGACAACTGTCTTTAGTTCCTTCGTTTATTATCCATAGGGAATTTCAAGCATAAAGTTATCTTCAATACCCAACAACGTACAATAAACTGCACCTCTCTCTAACTGAACAACATGAATTAAGTTTAACATGAAAAGCACCTTCACTTGCTAGATAGTTGCCAACTGATACAGACGTTTCCTTGCTGTGTCTTCTGTCTTCTCATCTCTTGTTTTCAGCTTGTTGTAAGTGCATTGTGTTCTTCTGGTGCATTCTATACCTTCCCAATGTGAACGTTCTTTTCTAATCTCGTTAACTTGATGTGAATACCTAGCTATTCACTTTGTAAACACAAAGATTTTGTCTTTCAACAATCTAAACAGAATTATAGCCATCTTATTAAGCATATTTGTTGGTACACAAGTGTAGGCTATCTTTTATCATCAATACATTAAAGCTACCTACCTATACTTACATCAGTGTTGATTACATTACAGTCTACCGGCGGATTATGGTTACGAAAATGAAACTGATTTGGAATTTCAATCTCATTGTCAGTAACATTAATTACACTTCAAGTAAAAGTCACTTGCGTATGGATCTGGTAACATGACCACTTATTAAGTAACCCTACACTTAAGGAAAAGGTGTCAGCATTTTAGCTAACATTTTAATTACTCGATCCAACTCTTATAATTTTCATTGCTATTGTTTACCTGTTGCGTAAATAAATGTGAGTGTTCTTATGAAGGTAGATATTCAATGCATGCAAGGTGTATTTGTATTTGTATGGATTTGAGAGTTAGGAGCTTATGTTTTCACATAACGACATAAAACCAACATTGAACATTCAATTATATTTTGGTACACTGTTGTAGTAGTCTTCGGTATAGACACAAATGACAGTCACCTTAAAATTGTCGTAGTAGTTCACATTCTTATTGTGGTGCATAAAACATAAGTGCTTATTAAACTTTGGAAAATTTCTAAGACTTTTCCGTGTGTGATAGTGGAACTGATTGGATTCATTTTTAAAACTACTATGCGTACAAGCGCAACACCTTTAGGCTATGAGAGTGCATTTTTCACGTGAGATTTGATTGTCATCTGACTCTAAGCTGAATCCAACATCAAGAGACTATTATTTACTACTATGGTGCACAGGTGAGACTTTTTGCTATTGTTTCTTGTATTTGTGTCTAATAAATCATCTTGAGACAAGCATCAGGCCATTTTGCTAACATTTACAGTCATGATTCGATCGATTTCTATTATTTATATACGGAAAGCTTGACAAATGTGCAAATGATGCTTAGTTTCAATAAATCTAACAAATTCCTTACGTTTTATTAATGATCCTTATTATCCTATGGCTCGCTATATTACTAATTATTTAATTAAATGCAAATTAAACAGCATTTCTCAAGAAAATAATAACACGATTCCTAGAATGTGGCATGCAATGGATTTCTGCTTTGTTATCTAACCCAGATAAGAGAGGAATAGAGGATACAGCACATTCTTATAGAGAGTAGGCAATTAAAAATCCAATCCTCCATTAATTACCAGTGACACAGAGTATCCTCCAACATCATTCTAATAACGAGCCGTCTTCTACACAAAGTTAACCTAAAGAATCTTTTCTCTGTCTCTATTGTACACGGTTCTGTCAAATCAAGTCAAATTCAAGGAAGACTTGCAATAAAATATCTTGACAAGCATAATATTATTATTGAACTTAAGGTGCTAAGTAAATGAAAAGAGGATTACGAATGCATTCTTGAGATGTTCAAAAAGTCTGTCTAACTATCTATAATTTTTTAAATAACACCACAAGTTGATAGCTGGGAGGCTAGCAGCATATCATAATGGCAAATAAATAATTACTTTTTCAACATTGTAGTTTGCTTGTGTGTAGAGATGGTACCACTAAGTAGAAACTGATTAGCCGGTGACGTTAGCAATACATAGGTGCGTGGCATACATTCAGATAATGAACGGTCAAGTAGTAGTGGAGTCACTCTAAAATTCACTACAACGATAAGATGTTTGCACATGATTTATGACTTTCCGAACTAATGGCTAATGTACATTGCGGAATGACACATTTCAAATGTTTTGTTTATTTTTTTAAAGACATTGACATTGCTTCATTAGCTAAATCTGTACAATTTTCCAAGAACACCTGATCTAAATCTCTATTGAGCTATTTTTAACCTTAATACATCCAACTTTGTCATTGCTAACAACTAAAGAAAGGAATTGTTAACAACATTTAACATGTAACGAATGAAGATAACTGCTGATAATAATCAAACCAAAATAATAAGCAAATTTTAGACTTAACGCAATGGAAAATATCTGATATTTTTTAACGTGATGATATTGCAAGTAGGTAGGTACAGAGTGGTCCACAAAGGCTTTGCAGTTTGGGGTATGATAGAAGGCTACTCGTTATGAATTGGGACAAGTTTCGCAATATAAAAGGATAAGTGACC
Organism: Tomocerus nigrus; assembly: GCA_019776505.1. Taxonomy (NCBI): domain Eukaryota; kingdom Metazoa; phylum Arthropoda; class Collembola; order Entomobryomorpha; family Tomoceridae; genus Tomocerus; species Tomocerus nigrus. Next base: position 4,675 of record JABASI010004771.1, on the reverse strand, counting down.
ACCCAGAGGGATAAGAAGATTAAACTCTACTGAGGTATTTAGTCAAGTTGTATTTTTGGGTCATAAATAAAGTAGAGTGAATGAATGGCAGGCAGTTCAGCTCAGTTGTGTGCATTTCACAGCATTGTATTCCATTGCAATGGACTAGAATATCTAAACTGAGCTAAACTAAAGAAACACTTTCGTTTCTAACGTCTAAATATGTACAATTACGACAATGTAATCACAAGGAGAAAATCTAAATACTCTTTGGTCTCTATACACTAACTATCTTAATGGAAGGACAAGTACAGCCTCTTTGCACGGACCATTTTCTTTTCTCCAATTATTCCTCACGTTTAGAAAATTGTTTGTATTTTCGATCGTTTCCAACTATTTATCTGTAAGTATTAAATACTAAGTTTTGTGTGTCTGTAGATAATATACATTTTAATAACTCTTTTTTCTCATTATGCTACGTTATTCTCTCTCTATAGTTTCTTGGTAAAGATAAATACAATGACAGGACATGTAAGCAGGTTCTTACTTATAAGAAAGGTTGAGGCTTACGCATGAACAGCAAAATAAATGTGGCAAGCATCTGCAAACTATTTAACACAAAGTAGAATAGAATAACGAGCTTGCTTTAGTTATCCTTTCAGTTATAGCAATATTAAGTTTAAAAATAAAAGAGATTTTTCGTGTATAGACAGAAAGTTTCTTATAAGGAAATGATTAGGGGTAAACTTGGTAGTGGCAATGTTAAAAATAAACTAGTACGATCATGAATGTATGGGAAAAACGTGCTCTCAGTCTTTCTACCGGCTTAAAGTTAAAACTGTTAAGAAATTTTGTTATCAACAAAATGTTATTTATTATAGTGAGCTTCGCGCACTAGAATTTGTGCACTAATATTTCTTATATCGATACAGGATACAGAAATCGCCAAAAAATATATTTATATTCTGTTTAGTCTCACAAGAGTCTAAGTATATATGTAAGTAAGTAAAAAGTACAATGGCCAGCCATATAAAAAAGATGCTATATGTATATTTACAACAGTAGCAGAAGATTAGATACACTTATCTGCATTTTCAAAGTAATAACACGGAAAAGTTTAAAGGGAACGCTAAAGAAACAAAGGACAAGAAGCGAAAACGAAAAAAGTGAGCTAGCTTTATATTGGCTAGATGATAAACTATAAAGATAAATTACATTTAAGGTACTCCAACCTAGTAGATTACATTAGCAGTGAGCTGAGCTCAACTCAATCCACATTCATAGAATAGTTCCTTGGTTTATGAACTAACTACAATGGCAATGTGTAACGACTAAGAGGTATGTACCGTATTCTCTTTATGTCATTTGTTTGATGTTTTATTTTATCCTAGCTACTTTGGCAGGTTTATGGCAATATCCATTTGCTTCTTTTATTAGCTGCTAGCTAACTCTCTTCTTTTACTATGCACCAAAAGGCATAACTTCTCTTATAGTAGGAAAAGTACAAAGTATTCTAATACTGTCGGCCTTCTTTTCCTATTTCTTTTCTACTGTGAGCAATTTAACGAGTATTTATTGCGTATTTTTCGGTATTTTAACTTTTAAGTGATGTTTACTGGGGTTATTATGTTATTACATGTGCAAGAAGATGCACACACAGTGAACACAAGCAAAATTTTCTGGCAATTCAGATTATATTTCGTTACATGGGCTTTAGATACCTATGAGAAGATTCTTATGTAGTAGCTACTAGACTTATTTATCTACAAAAAGTAAAGTCTGTAATCCACATACGTGTAGTAATATTGCCATAATATGGTTTAACTACCTCAAGTACAAGTACAGTTGATTTGATCTTGATCGTGGGAAGAGATTGTTCACCAGTTTTATCTTTTTTCACAAAGATAAATTAGACACACAACTACGTGAGAATACGTGAACGCTGTTTGCCTTTATATTAACTTATGGGGCACGAATGACTCTAAACTAATAGAAGAAGGGTCATGGAGTTTGGAAAGAGGACAACATCTAGAACTTTTAATAATCCTCCTATTACTACTTTCGGAATGTTTTATTAGCATCGTCATATTATGGCATGTCTCTACTTGGAGCTTTTTACGAACATGAACACTAATTAACTTGTGAGTTAATTTCATGTGTAATAGTGCATAACAGCCGCACTTCTAATTCGGTAATTGCTTCGTTTTTAAATTGTTTTTAAGCACACATTCTAATTTACAGTCGTCAACCGTGTCAACTAATTAAAGAACCAACATACTCTTCGATGGGAACTGGGAATTCGATTTGCTCATTACTTTTTTACGTGGGTATAGCGTACACTTCGTTTTCTCAGTCACAAATACACATACCTAATACACAACAATGTACGGTATTATTTATAGTGCATTACCGATCGCCTACAGAGAGCAGTTTCATCTGCATTTCTTTACTGTGAAAATAATAATCAATGAAAATCTTTCGTGCGACACAATGTAATGGTATCGTTGAAACTAATTAGATACGAAATGAATCAATCAAATATTTTTATCTTAGATTTACTATAGTTCTTTAAAAAATTATAAAGTAAGCCGACAAGAATACAAGAACAATAGAGTGAAACTGAGCTGTGACATATGATAGGAAACAGAAGAAATTTTAAGAAATCCTGCACTTTGAAGAATTTTTTTTGGTGAAAATAAGCAGATGTAGGTAATACGATAATGTTGTGTGTCGTGTCCCCACTATTAATGTTACAAATGAATGCGTGTACGTACACAGGTTACTGTTTGCAAAAGCTTTTGTTCTCGTCTAAATTCTGTGGTCATTCCACCATTTGACATTTGAATTGAAAATTAAACGGGAAGTGTATCGTGGAGTAAAATTCCATGGCAAAAGAGCAAAACTGATTTGATCTGCCCTGACCTCACCTTACCAGGTTCACTTATCCTTTCTTTTCCCATTTATTTAATTCTATGGATAAGGAAAACGGTTACCTACTACTACTACAGTGATAAGCACTTAGCATTCATAGTGTTAGGTGTGTTATGGCAGTAATGGCCAGTATAGTTCACTTCTTCACCTTAGCAGAATTCTGGGGTCAATCAAGTCAAGTCAGAGTCAGGTTGTGTAAATATTTTTCCTTTTGTTCAGAGCGCCATTACTTTGTGCATTTCTGTATCACAGAGCTATAAAAGACAGTTTAGTTATGCATGTAGAAAACAATGCAACCTGTCTTCTCTCTCTCTCTCTCTCTCTCTCTCCTCAAACATGTTTATATGTGATTTCTGCTTCTTATGGAATATCCAAGCACCCCACTACCATTTACTTACATCAGATACATACTAATATAATGTACATAGTTGGGGAAAACCACTATAAAGATAAGGGATGAGATACCTATATAAGAACGTGACTTGACATTGTCAACGAATATACTTTGTCTTATTGCATTAGTAACTACTGTAGAATTGCATTTTTAAATTGTCTGTTCACATCCATAACTTCTCGCATATATTAAACATTATTACGTTAATTTATGTAGTGTAGAGAAAAAATTAGTTTTCTTTATGTATATTTAAACAATCTTCAGTTCATGAGTACTTATAGTTACTTATACTACATAGTTATATGTAAATGAAAGGCAATTGTATCACCATGTCTTTATGAGTTTACCTATGTCCTATTCTTATACAGTGATAGACAAAACAAGATAATATAATTGATAGAATGTAATAAAACGTAGGAAGACTTATTACATCAGTATTGTCATGTTGTCTTGTTCCTGTTCTGACTGTGGATGGTAATTTTTGCAAAGGAAAAAGTGAAACCCGTCAATCAATTGAAATTCACTTGTCACGTCATGTCAATTGAAAAATTATTTTACGATGCGTACGTATCTTCATGTTTATTGTGATTTCTTATGGAGTTAGCGTAGGTATGTGTGTGTTACACGCTCTCAATTACATGACATAAGACACAGAACTATAGTTTGCCACACACATAAAATGAGCACTAAACAATGCATGGGATTGCTTTGCTACTGAAAAATTATTTGTAGTGCAGCCAAAAAAATGAAATGAGTCTACTTGGTCTCTTATCACATAATAATGTTGTAATTTCCTATGAGAGAGTTTTCTTGTATTTTTCTTGTAGATTTAATTAATCTGGTGTTGTTAGCTATTGATAGGATTGTAAATCATGGAGTTATATAAAGCGTTTGACACGCTAGACTAGAGTTAATTAAAGACTACGCACCCATAACTAAATACAGCAATTATGCACGAAAAGGTCACACTAATCATAATTAACAGACAATTTCTCACCAAAGTTAAGGGATAAAAAGGATTCTAACACTCTCATAAAGTTAAATTACATTTCTCCATTGTTATTATCGCATGTGGCGTGGTTTGCTTTGATTTGATGTTGGGAGATGAGATAAGGATCGCTAAATTGCGCACCCACTATTAACATTTATCATAATCACCTATGAAAACAGAATAGAGAGAGAGGGGCTTAAAAGCATTAGCAGACTGATTTATCTTAAGTCAGGGCTTTAAATTTATTTCCCATTAATACATCAGTTTTAACATTTAATCTCTAGTTTATATAACGTAGAGCTGGATTTACACACATCAACGTAAAATAATACAAGTGAGGTAAATGAAAAGTTTCTCATTCATTACGCCCTTTGTGCAGC
>JABASI010004770.1:0-13449 GCA_019776505.1 Tomocerus nigrus | reverse complement strand
AATCAAATCAGACTTTTGATCGTTAAATTAACTCGATAGAGAATTTAACGCGAGAAATTACATTCCAACGCTCATTACTGCTTACTTTGATTTTGACTATCACAATTTTTGTCATGATTATCATTATTAATGAAAGCAAATCATACATACTGTCAAAATAATATCGATCACAATTTACAATTAGCAACCTATGTGTATCAAATTGTCTAAGGGTGGAAGTGGAAAGTATATACATACCTATATATGTATATTATGTAGCTTGGTATGCTAATAAGAACTTACCTTTTCCAATTGACAAGTAATGTATATTTAGATTTTAGATAAGGTTTTCGATACTTTACAAACACGTTATCTACCACAACCACATGCCAGTCATAAAGGCAGTACTAACCAGACAAGTTAATAGGAGCCTTATTTAAAATCTACAGTTAGTGCACTAATGGGATACTACATATAATATAAGATGCTTAGTCAAAGGTAATATTCAGTGTGTAATTTGTATAGCTATTGACGGAATACAATAAAAGTACCGCTATAGCATTATTCTCTGCCCCACACAACATTAACTTGAGGCAAAATTGCAAAAACTTCTAACTCGTCTTGTTATTTTACAGATATTTATATTATGGGCCTATTTATAAGTTACTACTTATAAAAAGATTCTGGGAGATAGAATAAAAAGTAGTCAGCCTATTCCTAACAATAAGAGAGGGTTGTACGAATGGACACTAACTAGTTAATTATCGCAATGTACGCAATCTATTTTGGTTTTAGTAGGAAGTAGTGTATCTTGAATCTTGTGACAAAAAGTGATGTGGTGAGATGTGGGTAATCCTTAATGCTTACTATTTGCATCATACTATCTGTAATATTTCAATTTCAAAGTACATAATGTGGCTTAAATAGTTTGTGAGCAGTTTTCTTTAATTCATAAACGTTAGGGGGTCCTTAAAGTTTGCTGTTTGTCTTCATGAGGGTATTACTATAATATCATTACACAATCTATGTCAAGTAAAGTGAAAAGTATTTACAAGCTCACTTTTAGAAGTTTAAAATGTGGATTTGTCTGAAAATTTACCAATATAGAAATACAAACATTTAAAAAATATATGCACATAAAGATGAAAGATATAGTTTGAGTTATTAGCATGAAATAATCAGATTTTATGGCAGTTTCAAGTGGTCATTCACTCAACATGTAGTTACATGCTCTTGCCTTGCTGACAAAGAGAAGACATTAAACTCATAGGTACATTGTGTTCACAATATTATAACGATGCGTAACTTGAGGTTGTCTTTATCACAATGATCACCTTGAGATTCTGATTAGAAAATTAATTTTTAATTGCAAATGAATTGACAGCTTTCTTTCATTGTTCATATCAAGTTGAAAATTAGGTGTAATTTTGATAAACGATAGGACATAACTATGCGATGTTTTGATTGCTATTGAGTATGTAAGATGTTTGAGCGATAAGGAACCAAATCCTGTTGTGTTGCACAATTTATGCAGCTACTGTGGCACTCTTATCTTCACTCGATCATTTTGCCAATAATATTGCTTGTAGTCCTCATTACAAAGTATGTGGGAATGCATGTAGGAGCATTCAGGATTACATTTAATGAATTTGATTGTATGAACATATAAAGGTAAGTCACTATGAGCTAGTATTAATTTCTTTAACTAGATTTTTGATGGAAAAGCGGATAAGCTAGTTAAATCAACTAGCATACCTTATTGTTTGTGAATGTAGTAACTTGGATTATTGCATAGCAGCATTATTAAACTAAACACAATTATTCTACTGAGCAGAACAAGCACATTATACTCCATAAGCTAGATGTAATAATATGTAAACTGTGTGATCTCTGCTACAGCGATTTTCTTATTACTGTCTCTCAAGTCAAGTGCATTGACTTAACTTTATCTTCATACAAATCTCATTTAGAATACAATATTTATATAATATACATAATATATAATATCTATAAAATAAACATTATAGCAATTCGTTTCGTTATGTACATAATATGTAACTAATGCGCTTGTGCATATAGAAGAATTAAAATTCTTCTGCAAGGATGCACGTTAGACTTATAGTAGATTTAGAGATGTAAGGAACTACTTAAAAGAATCTAGTGCAGCACGAAGTCATTCTTGAACAACAGAGTGTTCTTTGCAACATTTTAAAGATGCAGATAAGGAAATGGCTATTATAACTAAATGCAGTTACTGTTACTACTTTGATGGCATGGACTGTTCTTTCTTCGTATGTGTCCTATGAAGAGTGTCCTTTCTTTGGCTGATTTGCATGCAGAGCATCATTGCAGATTGCAGCTGAGTTAAATTGAATGAGTGTCTGACAGGTCGGTGGGAAAAAGATTTCCCTGCCAAGTCAATGAAGTTGAATTGACTAAACATAAGAGAGGTAAATGAAGCTTCCTCTTCATAATGCTAAATGAGTGGATGTTGGATTATATCATTACACATTGTAATATTACAAGGAAAGGTAAATAATATTAATATTTTCTAATGTCTATAGTCACAGTGCATTTTGTATGACGCATTCCTGAAGGATGCGATTTGCAAGGGATGAATAATAATGAACATTTATTTGTCTTGCATTATATTAGAACTATATTAGCCATCTCTGAAGATATATCATGGAATAGGCCGGCTTTTTTACTCACGTAGCTTACATGACATTATATCACACTCCTTTTGCCTCCTGTCCTGTATATCCACAATCAATATCAACACTGTATGCTAAGATATGATCTCATGTCATGCCTACTATCCTATTGTGACTGAATTGTAGTCATGCACCATTATGTGCAATTTAGTAGACATTTCTATATACTTTGTTAGCTTCTTAAGATGATTTGGTGTCTATATCTCTTTTCGCTTCCCATATCATTCCAGGTGGCTGCCTTGTTTATGAATCATTGAATGAATAGTTTTATTCTATGATAGTTTGCTTTGTTCAGTGATGCATGAAAGAATGTGGGGAGTATATTATAGTAGGCACACTAAGGAAGAAGTTAGCATGTGTGTCTGATGTTGGTAAGATGAGATTGGGACTGTGACTGCCTGGACTGACCTGTGTGACCTGTCTTCTCATCCTATGATACACAACACAACGCACACCTCAGAAATCTACCTACCTATGCAAAAAAACATTTATTTCTAAAGATTCTATGCAGTCAGCAGCCTTTTACCAGTAAAATCTTACTTTTCGTTTCTTTGACTCGAAATATTGGCAATGTTCAATGATAGTCAGATTACAGGATAATAGTTTGCTCTGTCTATTGCTTTATAACACTCCTATTTGCTATTCATCTCACGGAAGCTATCAATTTGCATTAATTATCTTGGAAAGTTACCTTGCTTGGTTGGTTTCCATTAGCCTATTCTGTATTTCTGAATAATATTCATGCACTTGTACAATCTTTTTAAATGTATTAAACTGATAGAGAAGTAGGAAGGGTAGCCGAGAGTTTAGTTTTGGATTAACATGGGTAGGATTGAATCTCGGGTCCTATGGCTGGCTCTGCCTTTCCCATAACATTAGTCCACGTAAAAAATTCTTCGAAAAGTGTGCATATGTATAAAGTAAATTGTTTTTGCATACAGTTAGTAAGTGTTTATCCCCTATCTTGGCAGGGATGTCGAATACCATTGGAAGGACGCTTAGAAAATCAAATCATCGTTATTGGCCATTATAGCGTGCTAGAATCCAACAGTTTGTAATACAACATGAATGAATAGATTTATGAATAGTAAACTTGAATGGAGCTTACAGTACTTTTAGTTATCCCACAGAGCTAGTTTTAAAAATTAAAAAGCTTAACAGGATTAAAAGGTTGTGGTTCCCCTTGAGATTCTTCAGATCCTATTTTTCTAACAGCAGCAGATGGAATAATGTGCCCATCGTTTAGCTGTAATGTAATCTATAATCATGCTTCAATGAAGACTTCCTACTCTGTCACTCCATATCTGCACACGTGCATAATAGCACACTGTACAGAAATAAATAAAAAGATCGTTTATCTGATAGTTGTTTCACGTTGATCTAAACAGTACTAAATAGTGGATAGTAGCATAGATATGCTATGATATTTACACAATAATAATATTATAATTACCTACTTGTAATTATGTATATCGATAAAGAAGCAATATTTATTTTCATTTATTTAGTACAACTTGCAGAATCGAATGGCTAAAATTGCAGCTGAATATCCATCATAAATACTTTCAACACTCATCTAGGTACCATACTTTACAGCAATAATAGTAGTCAATTATTGCAAAGTTGAATATCTTCTGCATAATAATGATAAATAAATATTTACTGTATCACAACAACCGGATGCAGATGGGAAGGTACGTTCATGGAAAAATTAGTAGTACGTATACTAACATACGATTGTAAAATGCAATTTAAAAATTCTAGAAACTTTTCTGTCCAATTCGGGAGTTTGCTCCTCCCACCCTCCTCTATATGAATATATTTGAAAATATATTACAATATACCCAAAAAGGAGCAAAAACATTCAAACCTTTTGAATATTTTCACTTGCACTACTTTCACAGATATCACATCATCAATCATTCATTATGTATTGCAGTAATAATTGTTTTTGTATAGGCTTTCCGTTTCGAATAATATACAACATCTTCTCTAGTGACTCTAGTCTTGAAGACATTGTGTGTGTAATCATGAATACATCAATGCGTAAGTAAGGTAAATTATTAAATAGTTGGGGCATGGGGGTGCGCTGAAGCTACTGATATCATTTCTCTATTACCTACAAACAGTGAAGCATTGAAAGAGCTTGTAAACGCATCTGAAATCCAAACAAGAACAACTAGCCATAAAAAGAATTAATGGAACGCAACAAAAATTCAAATTGAATATCGTCCGTCGGATCATAGTTAGGCTTAACAGGCACGTTCAAGTAAAATCTGCCTCCTGAATTAAGTTATTAACTTCATCATACATGGTAAATCCCATCTTTTATTTGTAAGTCAGAGTTTTAACAATCAGTTAAGATGTCTTAAGGTAGTTAACCAATTAGCACTTGTTGTGTACAAGTGTACGTTCTGCAAATCTGTTTCGATTTGGTCATATGCAAACAGTGCGGAGGAGGATGTACGATGTACTTATCGTAACAATATGTTCCGCTCTTGGTTTTCATACCGGTAATTTGTCTATAGGTACTGTTCAACTAAATTGCTAACGAGTTTACGAAAAAGATTCCCTTGATAGTAACACGCAGTATCTGTTGTGTAGGAAATCGTTCATTTGATAAAAACAACGAAATAATTAGATCATCATACATAAGAACACATCATATATCTTTGAAAGTGTACAGATGTACAATGCAAGTGTATATAAACTGAACACACGCACAGATTTAAGAATTTTGAAGTAAATGAGCCTTTTTGTAGAGCTATATCAACAAATAGTAGGTCGCTTAGCCGTCTTATCAAGATGATAGTCACTTTTGATTATGTACCTTGCGTTCCATTTCCCTTTAAGCGCACTCGAAACAACAGAATAAATCAGAGAAGGAAATTCTACTGTATATGATGCAGCACACTTTTAAATGCACGTTGGACTTATGAATGAATGCTGTATAAAGTGTTTGAATATAATAATATAACAGACTAATACTACACAGATGGATACATTAAACTTTTCAGTCTTCAGCTAAAGATAAGATTTTTAATGCTATTAAGGTTTTTGTAAATATATATATTTAAGGGAATATCTTCCTCAGTGCATTCCTACTTGGCACAATGCATTCCACAGTGAATGGGGCAACATCTAAGACATTAAGCAAATCTCTATTTTTTGCAATTTTCTGTGTAGTCTGCACAATCGCATATATACAAACCAGTATAGATAGGTAAAAGAATTTAGAATGATTTATATGAGATGTGTTGTATTTATGTGCGTTTAGTACAAGTTTGCATGTGCTAATGGCTATTTATGAAAATCTAATCTAATATCTTGAATCACTACATTACCACTCTAGGAGCTGTTGAGCATCTGCTACATGCCAAAACACCTTTTTACTGATCATTACAACTTCACTACTACAGAATGTATACAGCGTGCATTAGAGAGCATTGTCACAGACAGACAGGTGCGCATCTCAGATCATTCCACATGAAAACTACAGAAGTTATGAACTGTATCAGTACAGACCTGTAAAACATATCGCAATTGAAAATTAGCTGATAAACCTGTCAAGCTTAAGGCCCTATGTATGATAAACAGTATCAAACCTCGCATCAGGATTCTTAAACTCAGAGTATTCTTATAAGACGCATTATTAATTAATGAAGATCTATTGAATTAGTTTGCCATGCTAAAACTATGATTGCTTTTACCCAATTCTTGATGCGTAAGTAAGCTGAGATGTTTGTCGGAATTATCAATCAACGAATTCTCTCTCGTACTAATTCACCATGAAAGCTTTAATTTCTATCGCAAGAATTTATCGAGATTACAGAGTGCACTGTCATTGCAACCCCTCTTTTTAATACAGGCAATACAATTTTATGATAGTGTCGAATAATCAGTAATCAGCTTAAAGCATTGGAGTTATTTGCAAGATGTACATTTAATACCTTTTTGCAATATACATTCCATTCGTATCTCTCTAGCTAAATAGCATATTCAGAGACACTTATCTATTTGTCCTACTCTCTCTCTTCCTTTGGAATGCAATCTTTTGATTTTTAGACATAATATGCAATATACGTTATAATCAGTTGAGACTTTGTTGTTTTGTGCGGATGTTCTGGTGTCGTCTATTTAAATTGGTTCGGGACGGATGGGATGGGGGCCGGGGGCACAATCTATATCCGCTAAATCTACAGATGTGAAGAAAAAATTCTTGAATATATAAGTTCTTTTGTTGTGTCGATGGGGTAAATTGTAGAGCTGTCTTGCATATAATTTTGCTCTAAAACTAGGCGTTTTGAAGTGGTGGCAACTGAAGTCATTATTTAATAGCCATCCTTTCATTAAAAGTTTTATTCTTAGCATGACTGTGCTGTATGAGTGTGGACATCTATAGGTAAGTAGGAAAGTAGGTATATATTTGTGTTGGTATACACAGTAAAAGGTAGAGTTAACTTTTTGACTATTCATATAGGTATACTTCAGATTCAAATTCAAATTAACTGTAATTTGCTTTTGCCGATTTGAGTTAAGGTTTGAAAAAATGCCTTAAATGATTTCTGCAGACGTACTTGGCATACTGAGACTGACATGACATGACACGAGGAATAGCAGAACGATGACTCGGATTTTATTTGCATTGAAAATTCCATGTACTTGTATCAAATGTTAGCTATCTTTAGAATGTGTACTTCGAAAAATGATTTGCATAGATTATACATGATTATACTAAATAAAGACAAACTATGATCTCTATCTAGTAGAGGCTATTAAAATCATAACAATGCGCAATGCTATCATGTGTACTACTAAGTGTTTGTAAATATTTTGACCTTAATGACAGTAAAAGTAGTATTTATAATGGTTTACTATTTTCTCTATATTAGTGGTACATGGAAGATACATTATAAGTGCATATTGGTATACTGGTGTGTAGATTATATAAATATTACTTTATTACTGGATTGGGCAAAGTATTTAATAGCAAATTATAATTAGGTTATGTAATAACAATTATAATCAAGCGAAATCATGAAGCCAGAATTCTAGTAGCAGGTTTGATAACAGGAACCATTACAATGGTACAAGCGTAATTATGAAACAAAATCTTGCCTTTTAGAGATGAAATTGACTAGATCTGTATAACGCATGTAAATGTGTATGTATAAAAGGTAGATTGCCGAAAAATAGTTAACAAAAAGTCGTTTGCGTTGATTGATATCATAGAAAATTGTGTTTGACAAACTAAGGAATAGGAGCAGACATGAAGGCAGACAAGGTTGAACAAGAAAGACAAACAAACGTCTGTAGGGCAAGCGTAAATGTAATTCTCTAATGAAGCAAGACGAACATTAAAACGTCATCAGCTTTCTTGATAATAAGGACAAATAAGGATTTCTCTCTTGAACTAAAGTCAATCTGCCGGTTAAATCTAAAGAAATTTTATTTTACTATGCACCTTAAACATTCCCTTGTAATTAGGCTTCAATTTTGATGAGAAAATTCATTGAAGCATTTGGATTTTGTGCCAGTGCACGTGGAAGAGAAAATATGTAGAGAGAAAGAAAAGAGCATGGTTCAATAGTAGAATTCTACAGATGGTCTCATCTCAATGAAACTGAAGATCTTATCGGCATTTCATCTGCAGCTATAGATTACAAAGTATCTTATTTCACATGTAGCCAGTCTTATCTTAGCTATCTAACACAATCAAAACATAATGAATTTTTCTACGCAGAGTTTTTGATGCGAGAATACTCTAGTAACACTATCTGAGACGGCTGGGCCGTCCCCCTCATTGATTAAACACGCCTCCAGAAAATCAATAATTTTTGGTTCAAGAGATAATTACTCCCTACTACTACTATCTCGTGTCCCGCTAAACTCCACGCACTCATGAAAGTGAAAGATATTTCCTTGGGATTGTGTATTCTGTCCAAGGTTCTTCAATAAAATCATATCTGATTATATTACATCTGAATCGTCTTCCTAAATTCAACTTCATTGTGTCATTTTATTGTTTCTCTCCGCCAATCCTAATTCAGAAAAAATGGGGGTTTAAATTACCTTAAGATCTTTCCCACAAATTCTGTTCTCATTAGAGAGACAGAAAATGTTAAGAATTCACATTTTACTTTTAGAACCCACGGTATGAATCTACGAGCAAGATTTTAGCTGATAAAATGGGATACCCACGCTTAGATATAATATTTCCTGCCCCCTCTCTTCTAGTAATACCTAATAATTATAGTAAATTATAGAGAGACAGATTCGGATATGGTGTTTGAATCCTCCGTAATTTAAATATGCTATACTTGTAGTAACTGTTCAGATACATCTTTAACTTAAGGACACTATCATCATCAGACGCACTGAACCTGTATTTACAAAAACAAAGGCTTGACTAACAGTCATGCAAAACAAGAGCCACGAAACAAAGGACACGCTTCAAAGAATTCGTCTAAGGTGAATCCGTCAAGTGGAACTTCACTTACATACAATGACTTTTGTCAATTCCATATAGAATGAAATTACATAATGCACTACTAGACACACTATAGGTACATAAACGGTTCCCTGTCGTTCACTTTCTATGCAAATGTAATGAGAAGCTCATGTGAAATGGAATAATATTATAATCTTCTCTCATTGTACTAGAAAATAGATTAATTTCCATTGTGTTTAGGAATTATCGTTAATTCAAATGTCAATGCTGATTTTTTTAAAGTGTTCTGGGGAGGTTATCATGGTCGATTTACTTCTGTAGCGGTCGGTGGCGGTTTACAAGTGTGGGCGACTTGGCAGTTATGGCTGGCTGTTGGTTTTTATGTGATTCAGAACCAAAAGTCATTTCTGATTCCAATGCCAACTTCCAAATCCAATGAGCATACAAGTGAAATAAAAGCTTCCTCTCGTTTTTAGGGTGGTCAGTCAGGCGATAAGAAAATACTCGATTGGTTTTTGATACGATCAAAATAGTTGATAATATCTTGCTCTTGCTATTTACTATTAAGTACATTAAGTTAATGGTAATGTTTCTACGAATTCTAATTCTGTATCTTTGTGTATTTGTATGTATGTCTTTCTATCTGCCAATAGTTAAGTAGTTTATGTAGCAGTGTTTTGCATAAAAACTTGAATCGTTCTTTATCTACCACTGCATGGTGGAAAGTCTTGACCTGGTTTTTGGTTTTGTTGGTAAAACAATTAAAAATTATAGTTTGTTTTTATTTACAGTAAAATGTGCACTAGATGCCTGTGTTCACTCATTCGCTATTCCTGTGCCAGCAAAGGAAAGTACACGTAAAGTGGATTATGCTTCGACTCCCTACATAGCGTAAATCTGATTTCACTGTGTTATCTTCTAGAAGTGTAAAACCGCTAATATTACATGGATATAATATATATGCATTATTAGAAAAGTGCACATCCTATAAAAGCTCTAATCAATAATATTTGAACTAGCCGATAATCCACAGTAAACTTACTACTAAATAAACTCATCATTCTTTCATGAAAAGATTAGAGTGCATTGAATGAAATATTTAAGTGGATCATCATCCCGAAGATCCGAAGATCCCATCGGAAAGGTCAACTGTTTTAATACAAAGGGGGCAAATTACATATTATAAATGTATAATATGCTGTAATACATATTATATGGTAATTGTAGGTAGACGGTAGACACGTACTACGTAGATATGAATGATGTGGTAATCATAATCACAGAAAGACCATATCTAAACAATAATACAAGCAGTTTTGCGAAATTCTGTTGATTTTAGTTTATGAATTTAGTTTAGTGGATACTCACAAAGTATAGGTACGGTCGTACGGTGATACACTAATTACATGCATAGCATATTCATGAACTTTATAACTTGTCATAAATTATTGATGTGTATTTAAAATTTGATGGTGTACTGTGTACCTTATCGCATACCTAATCCCTTATCTAAAATGTCGGTAGTCGGTTATTACCACTTGCACTAGTAGGTCAGTAGTTTATAAGTTCAAATAAAATGAACCAGTTATACTTATAGTTCATGGATCAATTTGATGGCCTTCCACAGAGAATGCCCTGGATATCAGGCAATTAGAAATGTTGCCAGGGGGGTGGTGACGCTAGTAACAGTGAAATCCCTAGTGACGACTTACCCGACAGGTAACTATTTAATAGTTTACATTTCGTTACAATAGTTACCAACTCTTAATCACTCGAATTACAACTATTGAATAGTTACCTGTCGGGGAAGTCGTCACTAGGGATTTCACTGTTACTAGCGTCACCACCCCCCTGGCAACATTTCTAATTGCCTGATATCCAGGGCCAACTGTGAATGCATGGACTGGCATTGTTTAAACGAGATTTTGGTGTTTGGCTATTTTATCTTTCTAAGTAATTTTGTAGCCATTCTAACAATTACTACACAACTAAACTAGGAGTCTATTTCTTGAAGTTGGAAATTAAATGTGTGTATTGTATATACTATACTTAACTTATAGATATCTGCAAAAACGGTATATAGGTACCAGGCATCAGGTATAAAGACAGATTAACTGCAATATACCATAATTTATACGGACCTATAAAACAATCGTAATTTATATAATATTATATTACATAGGACAATTTCCGAACTTGCATATATTCTTTGTTTACTGAAGGAGTGACATATGTTTTATGACTAATTGCCGAAAGAAGGGGTTACTATTTGGGGTAAAAGTTATTATTTGTATAATTCAATCAGCCGCATGTGGCGCAAGCGCATCAGTAAAAATTGAAGAGGTCCTTTTTAGGGATGGTTGACACAAGACAATGTATAATTCAATCAGCCGCATGTGGCGCAAGAGCATCAGTAAAAATTGAAGAGGTCCTTTTTAGGGATGGTTGATACAAGACAATATCTTGGTGTGATGCTGATGACTGAAAATTAAAAATATTTCATTTGTTTTTTCAGGACTTTTTTTCCTTTCCTTTTTTTTGGTTTTTGTAGTACAGAACCGAGTTTCGGAGGGGGCTGAGATTTTATAGACACATATTATATATATATATACGATATAGACACATATTTGCGCGAATAAGCGAGAAGAACTTTTTTGTGCTATTTGTCAAATATGAGTCAAAAATCACCTAAAAATACCATATAATTACCGAAGCGCAATTTTTTTTTATTATTTTAAGAAAAAAGTCTCTCTTTTCCTAGATTTCTTGGGGGGGAGGGGGTGGAGTCAGCCCCGAAAGCCCAGCCCCCCTCAATACGGGTTTGGAGGGAGGGTATGAGAGCTCTCTATCCTAATGCGGGGAGGGGGACGAGGAAACTGTATACATAGAATTAAACTTCAATTTGGATTTTTTGTTATGATTAAATACTTCACATTTCTCTGCTAAACTACAAGTTTATTTGATGAAATCAAATTTTTCCCTTTTTTCCACGACAGTGAAAAGTCATTAAAATAGTACGAGGATCGTTTCACAAGTTTTAAAACATTTTATTTTCATTATAACTTTCTTATCATTATAACTTTAGCCGATTACATGAAACTGTTTTTCAATGAAGCTTCCACCTCTATTGACACACTTTTCCCACCGGGTAGCTAATGCCCATGGATGCCCTTTTAGTAGAAGGAGGTCGGCCGAATTAACAGTCAATCATTTGTGGATTTTTCCAACTTTTGTCACCCTCGTATTCTTGTTTGCATGAGGTCGGTATCTCATAAAAAGTCATAATCTAATAAATCGATTTTCATCAGGAAATCTAAAATCTAACAGTGTGTCCTCGCTTAATACTTAATGGCTTAGTTAGTTCTACTTACAGTTACAACTAAAGTCTGTCTTGAAATAATTATTGTGGAAAGGAAAAATATTATGGGTGCACAAAGCGTAGAAGCCATGGACACTGAACTACATCGTCTCGATTCGCCTATAGTAGATAGTGACAGTGGCAAAGGAGTAAAGTATATTTATTACTTCAAAATGTTTTTTAATTTATTTTATTACATAGGGATGTGCCCTTTCAAATTAAGACTTAAACAAAATATTAGAGCAAATTGTGTTACCGAATACGAACTATATTCTAATACGTTTCAAAAGGTAAATGTATCCATTATAATATAAATAAATGCAAGGTATTAATTCATTTTTGAAATTAGATGTATTTTTATGTACAGGGTGTTTAACATCTAATTTTTAAAGGCCCAGTTTTGAGATCGAACATCAACCTGTGCATTAGAGAAATCAAAATAAACAATCAAGAGACATATAGACCAGTCAAAAGATCGTTCAATGTTTGGAAAATGTATTTTGGTTAAGATCAGAACAGGGTAAATATAGACGGGATGCCGAAATTTTTTTAAATGAAAAATTATTCGCAAATCTATTCAATTTTTTCGGATTTTTCCTGGATCCTTAGTACTACTTTTGTAGACTATTAGAATTGCATAGTATGAATGCGGATTTTTACTCCCAATAGCATTAAAATTGGATGTGAAAATATTCGGACTTTATATCGCAGTTAAAAAAATGAACAAAAAATCAGTGAAGAAGTCGGGAAATTTTTCACATCCGATTTTAATATTTTCTTCAGGAATTCCAACAGTATACAATTTTCCGAATGTCTGCAAAAGCTTTTTTTTGATCCAGGAATAATCCGCCAAGTTTGAAAATTGGGAAAATTTGCGGAATAACTTTCAATTTTAATTTACCACGTTATTATTCACCCTGTTACCAAAATCCTTTCCTACCATGTAA
>JABASI010004769.1:0-13449 GCA_019776505.1 Tomocerus nigrus | reverse complement strand
TAATATACCAATTGGAACTTGTCCCAAACTGTTGAACGGCTCCGTTTATCTTCATTGTCACGTAAACTGATTTTGACACTCTTTTTTCGTAACAATTTTTTCTTTGGTCAGTGAATGTTTCTTTAACAACGTAAACTGCAGGCAATAAACACACAATATAAATGTATAGAGACCAAATTAGACAACAGTACACAAAGTACAGGTTACAATATTATAGAAATTACAAATGAATCCACTGTCACTATTGTACAGTACATCTCCATCAACTTACGGGCAGTTACGGGCGCCCGCGGCCATCATTAACAGTGCCAGTGCCCGCCCGTAAGCAGTCTTGATAGGCCCGTGCCCGCCCGTGCCCGTAATTACTCTTGGATTAGGTGCCCGAGCCCGTACGGGCACGGGCGGGCAGCTGCCCGTACGGGCCGCCCGTGCCCGTGCAACTCTCTATAGCAGAAGCATAGAAATAATAATTCCAAACTATTAGTGGTACATATTATTTCCAGATGCATACAGCGATACCTATAGGAAAAACTTAAGACGAGAATTTTCTTTTACCGCCGGATATCGTTGGTGCAGTAGAACCGCATAAACCAAATCTCATGCCTCAATATATGCATTATTATAAATTGTGATCCCAAAAGGCGGAGTTACAGCGAATCTTTTAACTGGAAGAGCCGTCCTTCAACTGCTGTATAGTTGACCACTTGTTGTCACGCCTATCCATATATTGAATGTATAGCAGACGGAGAGAGAAGGGAATTGATACAGTTTCACGTATTATGATTCGAGTAGTCTAGTGAGTCTAGTCAGTCGGCTTAAACCTCATTTATTAGATAGAGTTTTGTCAGATCAGAGCTGAACTCAGTACACAACAAAAGCAATGGCGTCCGAGCTAGATGAACCCATTTCTGACCAAGAAAAGGTAATTTTCAATACCAAATTTCGAAATTTTGACAATGCCTCCAGCATTATTTCACCATTTCAATTCTACATTACAGGTCCGAATTGTTTCCGATTTTATTCTTCATTCTCCACCTGGTGAATTCAACGAGGTTTTTAATGGTAAGTTTCCAAACCAAGGGCGTAGACCATTGGCTGTCAAAATTTGTTTATTGAAATTAAATTCAGTCATCAGTATTCGCTCCCTTTACTGTCAATTACGGAAGTGTATTTTGCAAAAAGAAAATGTCTGACTAGTTCATTGTTCGAAATTATCTTTAACATTTAGAGAAATTATTCTGTACTAATATTTGTATGTCAACATTTGTCAAATAGTCAAATCATATGTTGTATGTTCAAAATTGACATTTGCACTATTGATGTGTCTTATTTGCTGTAAGTCTGTACTTGTTTTACATTGACTTTGAACACGTCAGCGTAATAAAACAACATCAATATTATTTTATATTTGATTAACTCTTGCCGAATGTGGGTTGTTGAATGCTTTCAATCATAATATAATAATTCTAAAATATGAACTAATATTTTAATTTTGTGTGTAACATTTTCAGATGTAAGAACGCTTCTTAACAATGATACACTTCTCAAAGAGGGTGCTTCAAGGTAATAAAACTCTTAAGCTCCAAATTCAACCACATTTAGTACTGTTTATTTTTTTAATTGCCTTTTTGTATTCAAAATTATTTCTTAGTTCACGCTGAACGCTAGGTAGCCATAAATATTGTTGAATTTTGTTATTTATTGTTTCCTAGTGCTTTCGCCCAATATAATAAGGATCAGTTGACTCCCTGTCGGGTTACTGGAAGTGAACAACAAGTACTTATTACGGAGCACAATGATCTAGGGTCAGGTCGCTTTTATGATCCTAGAACTAAACAATCATTTCGTTATGATCATTTGAAGAAAGAAGCGTCGGAGTTCCAGGTAATTTCCAGCTGTTTTTTCTTGCGCAGCATATGCGTAGCTTATTTAATTTATAAATATTTTACTGAAACTGTGACATCAATTATTGAGCAGCCATGGGAGGCAGATAGAAAAAGCGAGCCATGGAGGTCTTCGTTAGAAACCGAATTCGGTAATTATGTTTCTCAGCATTATCCTCATGGCGGATTTTCTGTTTTCGCTCGTTCGTCTGGTAATATTGTTACACTCGTGGCATGTGTAGAAGACCATCAATTTCAGCCTAAAAACTTTTGGTATGATAACAGTTTATTTGTGTATGTTGTTTGAAATATTTAATGTCTACTCCGAAAATTATATGGGTTGACTGATATTACATTCTCTATGGTTTACAGGAATGGTCGTTGGAGGTCCCAGTGGACTGTAAGCTTCGATCCAAGTGCAATAGACGAAAGTGTAGAATTAAAAGGAGTAATTAAAGTTCAAGTACACTACTACGAAGATGGTAATGTGCAACTTGTAAGCTCCAAGGATGTTAAGCAAAACATTAAAGTTTCTGTAAGTATTTTATCATTAATTTCAACACAAAATCGAGACTACCAAAAAATGTTCTTCTTAAACATGATTATGATTTAATTTAGAACGAATCAGAATTTACCTCGGAATTTGCAAAAATAGTGGAAACCGTTGAAAGCGAGTACCACAACGCTCTCAGTAAGTTTTTCTTGCTTTGTTCGTACAATAATACATACTTTATTAGTACATATATGTGCATGTGTACTGAGATTAATTAGATAGATAGTAGGTACTCTACTCATAAGTTGTTCCTGTGCATATCTTCGTACAACTTATTTAGATATTAAGCTGAAAAAGTACTTCGTACAGTTTTATATCAGTAATTTTTGGTATTATCGAACTTGAAATGTCAGTCTATGATGCTGCATTTAAATTTTTTAAATGATTATTTTCGCTCGGCGTGTTCAATACAATTAAGTATGTTTTACTTTAATTTTTCTTTTATTGAATTCTTCCTCATAAACTAGTCATTGTTATTCCAATGTGTGTAGTATATGCATATTTGTGGAAAGATTTTAAAAATGGATTTTAAAAATTTCTTGTGTTGTCGCTTACAGGCGAAAACTATCAAACAATGTCAGATACAACCTTTAAAGCCTTAAGACGTCTGCTACCAGTGACCCGGACTAAGATTGATTGGAACAAGATTGTTTCCTATTCAATTGGAAAAGAACTGCGTGCCCAATAAGCTGAAGTTAAAATTCCAATATAACCTGAACTCCATGCAAAGGATTTCCTTCTAACTCATATTCCCTTCAATCATTAAAATGAAGTCCCGACGTGGGGTTCCCTTTAACTCATTTCCCATCAATCATGTCATAAATAACTAAAATAGAAGTAATTGTCTACCTTATTAACAATAGTTTGAAGTTATTGTGTCCTATTGTTTCAATATCGTTTAAGTACCTTAAGTTGTAATATGGAGCATGCGTGTCATTTGCCTGTACAATAAGTCTAGTAATTACGCATAAATTCTAAATGTTTCTTATTAACATCCTGTTTAAATAAATAAGTAATATTCATTTACGCTAATGCTAATATAATTCTGATTACCAATTGTAAGTGAAATTAGTAATTACCTGGGTTTTCTCTTGGAGGGACTAACCCATTTTAGAGAAATTGTAGACACTGAAGATATTAGTACAGGTACATACTATTCTGCAATGTGTTTACCTGGTTTTATAAAAATTATTTATACGTACTTACTGCTGCATGTTTATTGACTGTGAGAGCAAGTTGGCTGTTCGGTTAGTATTTACTTTTATACATCTGTAAATTCGAGTGGAGAACATGGTACCAAAATTGTCATAGTGTAACGATGTAAGTTAGCTAGGTAAATATTGAAGGGTGTGTTAACTAGTGAAACGTTGACCTGATAGTATAAAACTACTAATTACTTATTGTTGACGTAAATACTATGTATTATTTTCTAATATGAAACCTTATCACCATGTGTTAATGCCAGTGTATGTGTAAATGGTAGTTGGACGTAGAAATTCCCAGAATTTACTGTCAGAAGACGGAGCCAAATGAAATTTGTAATGTAACGTACTAAATGTTACCGAATACTGTTAAGCTACGAAATTCATTACTAGGATAGAAATGTAGACCGAAGAACCCATTTCCTGAAAACAAGCCCCAAGTCAAACAACGAGGCTCACAGTTTTTTACTCTTATGGCAATTAGTGTAGTTAATTGGCAAAAGCTCAAAAAACTTTGTCATGCAATTTCATCCTATTGCTAGCTATTGTAAGCCACTCTCATAATTTATTCGAAAACAACCAAACATTTCAAACGCATACCAGGAGCCATAGAGTGCGATACTTAGAAAATCTACCGCCTACTATGTAGTATGCCCTTTACATCGACGTTTCCTCGAATGCATACTATAAAAGCATACCTACGTACTATTACTATATAACCGAGTTCCAGAATTTGTAAATCTATCGCTACCAATACCAATATAATCCAAATCTGTATAAAATACATACAAATCTAGACGATATAAATTTATACTGTAAAACAACATAATATATCTTCCAAAAACTAACTTTAGAATTGTGCAGATGTACAACTATAAGTATAATATTATGTGGTATATCATCTGAGGTAGATAATACCTTGGCCCCCCATACTTAAGATATATTCATACATTCTACATTAATTGTCGAAGTTGAATTTTCGAACAAGGTTGAATGAATAAATTATAATTGATTGCGATACTGACTTTGGAAAATATTTCATAGTTGAAGGGCTCTTTATGTACAAACTCTGCAGACTGGGACAACTAACAAATTGTCAAGTAGCACTTACACCACTCCTTCATTTTATACCCACCTTATGTAGTCAGAGTCAGATTCCTCTCTGCCGCTATGCTCATATTTACATAATAGCCATACACCACTCACTCACTGCACACTCTCTCGAAGAATTCGAGCATATAAAATATAGGCAATGCTATTGACAGCACACTCCCCAATAATAGCAAGCTTTTCCTAATTCTAAACTGCAATTGCGTTCTTATGGACTAGGAATAGGATGCTATTGCTGAAGTTCTTAATGATCTCAAATATATAGAGTATCTTCTGCAATCTGCATGCATTATAGCAAAGACTTAGTATAATGTATGCACGGCTTAGAACTTAGAAGACTACCATTCGCCATTCAGTGGAGACATAAAGCAATATTGAATGAAGAGCAGGCATTCCGTTTAACTGCTAGTCGATGTTGCGTAAGTTTTATTTGATTACCGAAACCCCATCCATATAAATTTATTTTATCTCAAACTCTTCGCTTTCCATATCAATCTGTCCTCAGTTTTATACCTTACGTAATTCTATTGCTGAGCAGTGCAGGATTTTTGGATTTATACATACATACCTATTCGATAGAAACTTCATACTCATAGGCTTCATTCTGTTATTTACTCCTATACAAAAGATCTGAATAATACTCAGTGCACGATAAAATGCAGGAATCCCGGTCAAATCTATGATAAAGATCATTATCCTGATCTGATGAAGAATCTCGCAACTTACAAGTGTTACGAGACTTGGAGCAGAGGGATAGCTAAAGAATATTCGGCATTTCTAATGTTGAATATGTACGATGCGTTTACATAATATATCACAGGCAAACCCACTCCTTCATTCCCTGTCTTCCTACCACTTAACTCTACTAAATCCTACCCAACTCAAGATAGCTCGTAGCAACAAAAGTTAGGATACATAACCAGACTCGTACGTAATTTTACCACACCATCCAGATTTTTTCATAGATGCAAACGCAGGAAACGTGGAATGAGCATATATATATAATTAAAAATTGGAAAAGTTTTACATTGCAAATGGAAGAACTGAAAATACTGGACAGACCATTTCGTGAAACTATTATAACCGTCTTCATGCACTTGAATAGCAGCTTTCACGGAACGTTGTCAATCATTATCACTCCAGATCATACAATGAAACACCTTCATTCATTAAATATTTTAAAATACTACCAGTTCTAATTACAGATCTACGTATAAGAAAATTGTACAAAGGATTACCAAATGAATTCTCAGAAAACAAAATATCAACTTATGATACTCTATATACTAACTTGCAGCAAAGCATCTTTTAAAATGGGACATTTTTTGTTATTTTAGATCCAAATCAGCATCTAAATGTAAATAAAAACTGTCTTCTTGTGGTTTAATTAGCCTAACTGACTAATAACACTTGAATTTCCAAGTGCATACGTAAATAATTTACATGTGAAATAAATACCGAAACATTTTTAATATATTAACATTTATTTAACTATTACATATTAAAAAGGCAAAACCGGCTGATTTTAAAAACGGGCTGTTATTTTGCTTCTTTGTAAAAAAACAATCTCCCTGACATTTGTTCCCTGACATGTTACTCACTCAGCGTTTACTTATTTTTTGTAATCAATATACTATTTTATTACATGTTTTCCATTTTCCCAAATTTTTTACATATAAGAAGCAATATTTTCTACGATTCCAACGGAAACAAGTAAAAATTATGTAGATATTTATTTTAAAGCATTTGATCACTTATCCGGATGTTTGAGAGCGTCTTGAACTTTACTTTGTCTCGTAGTCGCCTCTTAAGTAAAATAAAGCCGTTGCGTTGTTTCATCGTGTTTTGGTTAAATTCAGGGACTCATTGGGATGTGACTAGGTATTGGAGCTATGCACTTGTAGTTAATGTAGTGTAATATTATTATCTAATCTATTTGGTATACTCGGCAAGCGCTTAAGTACGATTAGTATATACCTGTAATTACGCTATTAGCGTGCACTTAATGCATTGCGACTGTGTTTGTCTGCTAGTAGTGGTACGCATGTAATGGCACATATAGATTTAGCTTAATAGGTAGCATATCCGTATTTTTTAGATAGGTCTAGGTAGGTAAGGTAAGGTTTGCTTTTGCTTGACTGTGTTTTGTGGCTAGGCTGAGAAAAAGCGTAGTTGTGGTCTTCCGTATCGTAAAGTGATGGCATGGCAGTGTTATTGTACTTGAAAGAAGAAATGTCGTCCTCCCATGTGATAGAATGGAATGAAGTGGATGGGCGATGAGAATGGATCTATATGGGAAAACGTAAACATAATCATGGAATATTCTCACATCTTATCTAAGGTATGCCAGCCACTATTATAATGGGAGGTGAGGAATTCAAAGAACAAAGAATTCGACCGTGTTCCTTCCTAATACTAATACGTTCAGTTCTTTCTGTTCCCGACGACGCGACGACTGCCTGCGACTTCGGGTAAAGCAAAGTATTCCAATGCAGCTTTGCCTACCTTCTACACTTCTACCTATGATAATCTATGACTTGGCTGACTACGATACATAACACAGAGAGCGATAGGATCAAATAACTACGGCCGTTATAACTAAATATATCTCTATAGAGGAGATTCCTAGTGAGCACAGCATCAGGAGCAGACAGAGAGAGAGAGAGAGAGAGAGAGAGAGAGAGAGGAATGAGATGCAAGGCTTATCGTTACACATAAGCTACATAATAGCATTATTCCAAGTTAGCCATTGCAGATGTAAACTACTTTAGCAGAGCTATAATATTATGTGAGTATTATCTATTACGTAATGTATGTGGGTAGAGGTAGTTCTCGGCCCTTGTACAAGGCAAATACCAAAGTCCTGCCTGGCTTGGCTGGCTATCTCTACACACTTTCATCGCTGTAGAGTTCCCCAAGTGAGTTGCCTTGGATTTCTACTCCCATATAGTAATACTTACTTATTAGTACGTCTTAGTTACTCCACAATGTAGTTCATTTCTTATTATTGTATGGGATGCC
Source organism: Tomocerus nigrus (assembly GCA_019776505.1). Taxonomy (NCBI): domain Eukaryota; kingdom Metazoa; phylum Arthropoda; class Collembola; order Entomobryomorpha; family Tomoceridae; genus Tomocerus; species Tomocerus nigrus. The sequence goes on along the minus strand of JABASI010004769.1, from coordinate 5,680 downwards.
TAGGTAGAGAGATACCTAGCTTCCCTCATTGTTTCTGCCTTCTTCATCTCGGCTGCTGTGTCTGTGTAGAAGATACCTGTCTGTCTACATTTAGCTATGCATGTATGTGCCTCTGAATCATATTCAGAGAGAGAGAGAGAGAGAGAGGAGATAATAGTAAATAGGAGAAGTGGAGGAGATAGATAGTTGGGTTATGTATCTCATCTGCACTAAAATAAAGGAGTCCCTGCTGTAGCCAGGCAGTGCGGCTAGGTGTTGTGTAGAGGAGGACAGAGAGCAGAAGAGTGCTCACCGGTATGTCGGTAGTAGGATGATGAGATGTGATGTTGTAATACTTGAATGTGGTCTGGTGTGGTAAAGAGGCGAGGCGGTGTCCGTCTCTTTGAGTGGGATTATTAAAGGCTGTAAGGCCGCACTGAATAAGTAAATCCTCTGATGATGCAGGACTGGGTGCTAATGACTCACGGTACGATGGTTGCTTTTCCTACGAGTTAAGTTAAGCCCATTTCCTGAACGTGATGAAAATTTGCCTTTCCTCTGATGTTATTTCACGAAATGATTCATACGCATTTACTTATAGCCAACAATAAGGAGAACACCAGGGGATGATCACTATCCAACTCCCTCTATAGTCACAGAAAATGCACAACAGTTATTTTTATTTCCTCGGCTCTCTACTAATAACATTATTAACCGGGTCTAGGACAAAGCTTGAGAATTTATTCTTTTTCAGCCGTGGAATGCATGTGAAAAAATTCATGAGATTTGGGGAGATGGATGGACAGTGCAGTCTGCAGTCTCTGCTGTCAATAATAATACAAGAAAATAGAATTCATATTCATAGGTGGGACTTTTGCCTTGGACAGCCTCTCTCTCTCTCTTCTTACCGACAATAAGTCATCATAGCTAGCAGCGTCTCTGACTCCTGTATTTGTCTTATTGCTAGGAATGTAATAATGATAGAGGGATCTAAATCATAGACGGCAGAATTACATTATCACACTTTCTGTTGTAATCTGTATATTATTGTGCGTAGGGATTTAGTATGGGAATAGCATCAGTCACCTCTTACTACTAAGCAAAGCAAATTCATTAAGTCATCATAATGGAAACTAAAGTTTGGAGCTTTAACAACCATTCCCAGATCACCACCACCACCATTATTATTATTATCATTACCAACCACTGCCACAAAGCAATAGGGAAACTAATAGGAAAACCAAGCCAAATGCCATGCCAAGTTGATATTAGGAGCTTTGTGTTCTGGTGAAATAGAAAGTTTCGTAGGTAGGACTCCTCGGCCGACAGATGAGGGATTATTAGTAGTTGATCCACGTACGAATGAGTATGCTGTTTGAGTAATAAGCCATAGAACCTATGCTTTGCCAACACAGCCAAACTCATATTAACTAAGTTATATCATGTGGCAGAGCATAATGTGTGCTTCTACCAACCTCTCACTTCATTCTCAATAACATCTTCTTCCACATATTATCGACAACGCAACGGCCAGAATCTAATTCCACCATAATATCCTCCACGGCTAGCTACCGAACCAATGCAAACCTAAAACCATTGAGAAAAAACACACATTGCTTTTATTTAAACTTATTTTATCCCATGAATAGCGATTAGTCTGCTAGGGAATAATTACAAGCAAGGGCTTCTAAATAAACACAAAATATCTTTTTCCTGCAGCAGCAGGCATGTTACGAGATACTGAATAATAATTTACAGCGCTGCAACATAATTTTAGATCAGCCACAAGAAACTGTAAATCAAATTATGATGATTAAGCTTTATGGCATCATGTATGAGCATCTAACAACATGTAATGATGGGTAATTAGTTATAAAAACTTTATATCAGTATAATTGCAACAATTACGGCGATAACTGCGACAACGTTTGGAAAATGATTGCAAGCAAATACAAAACAGAAACACATTAATTAATTTTCACACACTCATTCAGTTACATATTTATGTACAGGGTTATTCATATACATATACGTGTCCAAATAGTCTATGGCCTCCAGCTCCTGAAAGGAGGCTACTACCAAATTGAGATGACCACCATTCGAAACAGGACAAAATTTCCAATGGTATTGACTGTGCAAACAAATTTATTGCTCTTTTTTGACACGTGAAATAGCTGCATCAAAATTGCTCAAAAACCTTTACAAAATCCATGTTTACGTATTTCATAATTGTGGCAGCCGATTTGATTGAAAATGAAAATCGGAATTTTTAATTAAAATTTCCAATTCTAAAATAGCTCTTGCTGTTTAATTTAAATTTTACATTCCAAATTGTTTTCTCCCCTTAATTGTTGAAAATATTGTCCTCTTTCAACTAGTGGTCACCTCATTTAGGTAGCAGCCTCCTTTTAGGAGTTACAAGGTGTAGATCAAATGGAATGGATATACCTATATCTGAACAACCCTGTACATGTAGCACAAACAGCGTCGTCGTAACTAAAGAACTACGTGTCACTACTAGGAAAATAAACTGTAATTACTGTATTTCTTGGTAAACAATATTTAGTTAGTGACAAAATGACGAACAACTCATAGACAACAACATCCACATTCAATGGCATCGTAAGCCGTAAATTATGGATATTTTGGCCATTAACAGAATGAATGTTCTGTGACGCAATTGTAAAAATAATAAAATTGTGGTTATGTAGTGTCGACTAACATTATTATTCAGCATATCAGTTGTTTTTGTACACAATGTTTCATAACGTACCTATACAAAAAGTAGCAACATGTATACTTACTAATAAGAATATTTTATTATCACCATTTGATCCCATAAAATTACGTGTAGTTCTATTTCTATTTCTATGTCTCCCTAGATATTTTCCTTCTCATTTTATTTAATCCCGAGTCAAATTGTCAGCAGAAATGAATCAGGGGAGCAAAAGGAGATGATTGTACAAAAAAGTCACCCTAAACAGAAGTTGACACGTACGCACTCCATTTTTCCTCAGTCAGTTTATATTGTAGAAAAGAGCCCAAAATTAGTTTAAGTAACTTTGAGTGTAGTGACATAAGTTAGGTAGGTAGCTACAAGAAGTCAAACCACGAGGATAGATAGATAGATACATTTACACAATTACATACACAGTGTATGCTTCCCATTAATGTTGACAACAACTTGAGTGAACTCATTCTTCGTGCTGCTCTCATTATTATCCTATAATGTCATTTTGCACATTGGCTTCCAACTACGAACTCTCATTCCTATCTACAGGCAACACAGAAAAGTGACTTGTACGAGATGTCTAATACGAAACAAAGTAACACGACTTGAATACAAATAACTGTCTCATGAGTCAACTCATTTGTCTGCAGTTGGTCACAATAAAATATTATCTGCTGGGGCTCATTCTAAAATGCTCAAAAAAGTTAACTTACACATTGACGTGTAATTCGAAGCGTAAAGCAATAAATTATGCATATCTCAGACACAGTCAGAGCAAGACAAGACGAAAAACAGAACATAGTGTTACATTAATAAAGATTTAATTGTAAGTGTAAGAGCTAGGGTACCTACATACACATAAGCAAAGCCTTGTAATGTCAAACTTATCTTTAATATTATTTCGGATTGGATGAAATGCACATAAAACAAATAATCTATCTAAAAGATTTTATTTCAAGTCAAAGGTTTGCCTATAATAAAATAGACGCTACGTGTCTGGCCTTATTGTCACGTATAAAATACATTTTTGCATTATCCTTAATTACATGGTATAATATTACGATGCAAAGCAAACATTGTCGTCGAGTGATTTGGCTATTACTGATATGATAACGGATAAATCATTCATTTTCATTACTAGTAGTCATTATTTATTTATTTACAATGCTACTGCATCCCACAGAGACACATAATACTACACTTAAATAATAATTGTAATTACGCCTTTAGTTTATGCATCCTGTAAGTAATGCGGTTTTCTTAGTACCTACTACTGCACATTACATATTATTGTTATGCAACTTGACATGACACATACCTAATAAATATAATAGTGTGTGCATGCTTCATGTGCTCAATCTGGAAGTACAAAGTACATGTTCAGATACAAAAAGGATTTGCATTGACGCATGACACCCAAAGACCACTTAATAAACCGAAAGAAATTAAAAAAAAACGATGTAATTTTTTGTCAAAATATTCAACTTTTCTAAAGAGGTTGGATAGCTTTAATCGGGAATTGATGTTTTAGCGATTGGTTAAAAATGTGCAAGAAGAGCGCTGCTATTTATTTGTTAGATTGTTTTACAAAACAATATCTTGAGAATTTCAAACCTAAAAACATTCTGGGATTATACATACAGCCTTACACAGGTAGTACTAACATTGAGTTCTTTCCTTTTAGTATGCTTATTTTTATGCTTGTAGTGCCAAAGGCTGGCAGATAACTGCATTTCAATATCTTCATGTACAGAAATGCCATAAAACATTTTTATCATACCATCAGAAGCAATCAAAAGAGCTATATTTTATTTTGCGTACATGTTCGACTTACTGCTTATCCTGCCTTGAGTTTACACAATTCCAGCAAATCTATAAGTAAATCGAATAAACTCTATTGATTCTTAGAACACGATATCAGGTAGAATTGTGATTCAGAGCAGATTTCTATATATTGCATTGTGAATTCGAATGGACAATACTTATTGCGTCTTCGGGAAAAAATCGTGAACGTATCTGTAGATAATGTCGTTACTTTGTTCGAGATACTGACGTTTTTGTCTCAATACTTGTGCAATCTGAGGAAGATATCAATTACGAAAGATATTACTTCACTGTTGATAGTTGTCATTTTGATTCGACGTGATACAGATATTTTCTTGTTTCTGTGAAGATATTTAATCCTCTCACTTCTCATTTCGTGTGTCATTGGCTGAATGAATATCATTCCTAAAACAGATTTGTGCCCAACAGAACTATTTGGCACAACAGCATATACTGTTGGTGAAATGAAGAAATGAGTTATGCAAAATGTTAAAATTGGATTTGTAGGGTGAAACATGTTTACTAAGAAGCAATTGCATGCAAAACTGAAAACAGCTTTAAAAAATGTAATTTCAGTTTATAGGTGTAATTAATATATTGCACCAGCTCATCTCAGGTAAGTATATAGAAATGACATCTAAAACATATTGTTTGTTGCCTATAATGTTACTTAGCAAGTTGGGGTATGCTGTGTATGTTTCGTATAGTAGTACCATCGCTTTAATGAATTTTAGTCAAGTCTTGCGAGGTAAACTTAACGCATTGACGAATGTTCCAAAATGCCTCATGGTGAGCAGGTGCTCCAGTGCTCGTTATTGTTACCTACCTATAATTATTATGTCATTCCCAATTTTTTATAGGTTTTTGAATACGCATTCGGTCACACATTGCTCACAATTACAACGCTTTGACAATTGCAAGATTGCAACGCTAAGAATATTGAGACTGGGCAATATTTCATTTACATGTTTATAAATTGTAAATAGACAACTTAATAATCACGGGATGCTTGTGTATGCAGAGTACTACTGCCAAACTTCTTAGATTATTTTTGTCAAACTGACAGCACAACGTTGAGAAAAACGAATTTTGCTATATCGACGGACATCAAATGGTCAAATCTTTTTATTTCGAAATTCAAAATAT
>JABASI010004768.1:0-13451 GCA_019776505.1 Tomocerus nigrus | reverse complement strand
TGAACCTTTTGGTGTGTAGGAGTTGGAGAGTTGGTCAATGCGAGCTCACTAAGTAAAGGCTAATGCAATCAGTGAGAAAGTGGGCTATGCCTAAATAGCAACTGTAAAGAATGAGAAACTGAGGACTGAGAGTGTGCTATGTGGTGGGTGGGCTGTAAAACGAATTTTGAGTTAGCGAGGAAGTGATATGGTCATGTCAATCTGGATTTCAGGCGGATTTATGCATGAGCACAGTAACGGAGAGGAGAAAGCGCGGGTCTTCCATTCCGCATTGATACAACACTCAGTAGTCGTCGGCTGTGTGGACTGAATGAGTTCATTTGATTGAAAAGCATATGCATGGGTTAACAGAAAACTAATTACTCGCCATATTAATCTATAGACAAAAGCAAAAGAGACAGAGCTGGGGACTTACTTGGTTTGACTCTTTATTTGATGAAAGAACGGAAAGCCGGGTATTACACTCGGATTCGCACATATATTCTGTCATCCGTTTGCATCGGATCATTTTAATGAAATCCTACTAATTGCTTTTAACATACGCTTACACTAATGCATCATTGCGCTGAAACAATGTGGACATGTATGGAAAACTCCCTAAATACTCTATTTGTATTATCAAATTATAGTTAAAACTGTATCAATTTTGGCAATGAAATTATCATTTCAGTTTAAAATAATTGCTCAATCCCCGTAATATTTCAGGAACACGAATATGCATGTGTTTATGGGATCTGACATGGAATGGCCATTATGCATGGGGGGATTTAATAACTACATCGAGTAATGGCTATGCACACATCATACAAAAGGAACAGAAAGCTATTTTACAGGTAGTAGAGGAAATTGAAGCACATATTTCACTATTACCACCTCGTTATTATCTCTCGTTCTTGGATTTCTGTTATCTCCTTAAGTATCAGCACATTGCATGGCCAACTAAATCCACACCTAGCGTAATAATCTCCGTTATATTCATTTCATAATCATACTACACACACTAATCCACTTGGGCATTAAATCCCTGCTGTGTATATACATAGCTGATGTTATATGACTATTTATTTAATCTTACAAGTTCATAACTAATAGAAACTTCTGTATATATTTTCTAGTATTAAATGCTTAATATGAACACAACTCTCTTTATGATGACACTGGCTGATTGTGAGTTTGTGAGTTGCTGGTGGAAAACGCCCTCGCTGCTGCATTACTGCTTCCCACGATTATCAAACGGTAAAGGCACTACAATCTACCTACCTATAATATGTATTTTGAGTTGTTGGTGAAAGTCTGTAGAGTTCTGTTGCTTCAAATCAACTCTATTAGCAAGTAGATTTGTAAATCATAAATTATATGCTTGAAAGGAAGTAAGGAACACAGAAGTCAGATAACCAAATCCATGAAATTCTGATCCGGGTGGCATTGCATGAGATGTGGACATTTATGTTATGGGAAATTGGCACGCTTACAAATAATAAGTCTATACAAGTTAGATAGACATTCAATTTTCTCAACTATATAAGTCATTCTATATATAATACCTACTTATATTATTACGATGAATATCAGTATATATTATGAATTTAAATGTATAAGGGATTATGTTTTAGTAGTTATGCAATAAAGATTTTTTCCAAGCATGAAACATATGAATTGAACAAAGGCATTAAATCAAAAATCTGAGCTGAAGAAAGCAACTTTTATTTTTATTGCATTTATTTTGGAATAACAGCTTACAGGCAAGGGCTTTTCTTATCTTTATGGCTGCTAAAACACCAAAGACAATAATAAAAAGGAATTCAGATAATTGTTTACCAGACCTGAAGGTTTAAGCAAAACGAGTATTTTATTTTGCTGGCTAACAACTACCTAATTGTTAAAATATCAAGAATGTTTTACGATTTTGTTAGCTACTTTACTTATGGTTGCTAATAATTAAACATTGTGCCAGGAAGCTCGCAGCTACCCAAATAATTTGCTCTGTTCATGAGTCTTGAGTTAATGAAAAGTTTACTCGTAATTAGTTATAAAAACATCCTACAGCTAGGAAATGTACATAGAAATGGAAAACAACTCATCTCAGACGGTTATAACACTTAGCCAATATTATATTTTATGTATTTTGAAAATGTATAAAGTAGGATGGAGATAGTAGCTGAATCTATGCCAAAGGAAAGTATATAAAATAGAATGGCTAACGGTGTCGTTTTTGCTGTTATCTTTGTTCCTATTGTTCACAAGTTGAAAATAGCATTACTCACACACACACAACAGTTATATGGATGCATAGCAGCAGCAGCGTAGGTCCATTCTCAGTCCGTTCGGTTACTTAAGCCGAAAAAGAGAATGTTGACGCTGGATTTGAATACAGTACATTAATGTTTTCCTTTCGTTAGCGAGACACACATCCGCATGATATATAGTTAAATGCAAATGAACCCCTATTCCTGCTGGGTCGTAATTAATTTGTTTAGGCCAATATTTGACTTGCTCATTAATTACAATCGTAAAGGCAGACCCAGGGCATTCAAGCTGAGATTTCTACTCCGTCTTTTCTACACTTGTAACTGGGAGAAGAATCAAGAGATACATGACCTGAATCATGTAATGCTTTGTTTTGGAAACAAGAGTGATAACACTACAGTTTACGTAGTTGCCACTGTTCCTCCTCCTTTCCATTATTTTTATTTTACCGTATATGCGTCTTGTGTATCGTATATATTTTTTATCAGATTTCTTTGAACTCTACCACTCGGAGTTTTTATAACTAATTACCAAGCGTAGAAAAGTTTATTTTAAGATAAACTATTTTTAGATAATGAACCACATGCACATGTGAAACAATTAGTATTCAAAACACTACTATTCCAACATGAAAATGCAAACCTTATCAGTTATAACTATAACTCATTTGCCTACACAGTACTCATCTCTCATGAAACCAATGCTACCAATTTTTGGATTATCAATTATCATATTACTTTGTAATAAACAGATTACTACTTCCATCTGCGAATAATTAATATCATATTTAATAACTACATAAACAATAAACCTGAAAAGACGTTGTGTTTAAAAACCAATGAATTTTGGAGAATGAAAACTGAGAACGGGGGAACAACCAAAGTACTTTTGCATCTTAGTCTTACTGTTTTTAACATGGCTAAATGTGGTTATCAACAACACAACTTTCACAAATGAACTTTCATTTGCGTATAACAAGATATTCTTTAAACGACTACATATGTATGATCTTGGTCAAATGCGTACACAGGGCAGTGTAGTACCCATTTTTATTTATTAAAATATTCATTTTAAGTTTTATTAAAGATTGCTAACAATTCGGCAAGTGAGCCACGGTGCACCGTAAAGATCTGATCAAATCTCAAGTAAAGTTTGCAAATTCACTTCAATAAAATTAGCCCGCTCATACAATCAGGGGATTTTCTTAGTACTCGTTGTGCCCTATTTGGACCATCTTTAGAAGAAACATGTTGAACTGCTATCATATAGTGTTTTATGTATTTCTATTTACATAGATGATCTATTTCCAGATATCATTGTACAGATATAGAATGTTGTAGAGTATAGTACAGTTTATAAAAGACATTATATTACCCAAAGGGCAAAATAGCCCATTTCATTAGATACATTATCATTTTCATTGCAGGTTTTTCTGGTGGGTAGGTCTAGGGAGGCATTAGTTATTGTGCAATTGAATTTCAACTTTTCATTGTAAAAAGTCCATTTCAATGTACATATAAGTAGTTAAGCTTTTTTTTGAAAAGATTGCGTCCTTCTTCTTTGCTCTTATTATGTATAACTACTAGCAATGAATATCTTATTCTAGAAAACTGTGCATTTTATCAATATAGAGAGACTTTAAAAGTCTGTCGTAGTTAGTAGGAGGAGATAAAATAGAGCATCCGGTTCTTTCCTCTTATGCTTAGAGCAAAACATAATTCTCGAGCACGGAGCTTTTGGTATAAAAACGAAGGAAGGTTCTTTCTTGAGAGAGAGAAACAGCATATGAGGTCTGTGGGAAGGGCATTAGATAAGCCATAGAATGAAGATAAGTACAAACATTTTATTACGCTCCATAAGTGCCACTACATCAAAAGCTATAACACTTACTTGACTATGCATTGAATCTCTTTCACCATTGCATTACTAATGCAAAGGAATAAAGGAAAGGTTCATCGACGAGTCTTGCACTCTACTTGTATTAGGAGTGAGCTGCCAGACCGTTGCCGCTACGATTAAGACATTTCCTATTGCGCTATCGATTTATAATCTAATGAGTTTGCTTAGCCAACCCAGCCAGACTCTCCCTCTCTTTCTACTCTGCCACTGCATTTCAGTTTCAGGCTACAGAAAGGAGAAATGTCAGTCATTTTCTAATGATAATGTCATACATAAATCCAATGTAAGTTTACTTATCCATTTAGCTTTTAGCTTCCTAGTCTTTCCATGCATCTCTCTATTATTCTCCATCCAGTCCCTATTTGCATGGATGCATGAACAACAAATAGAGCTCCTTCACTATATTTTAAATCAGTACTAACTGGGGCCCGTCCACTTTGACGTGATCGTTCAACGTTAAGAATCATTTTGTATTTTTAAACGGGGACAAGTAAAGTTTTATAAGCTGCAATATTAAAAGACTATAGCATTCTTGTAGCTGGAAAAATGGGAAGGATTTCGAAATTATTTTTAATTGTTTTGGACAAAACACGGGTTACTGAAGTTCCGACTGTTCTATGCTCTTAGAAAGTGTTAGCAGCAAATAGTAAAGTGTCAGCATAGAAAGTGTGAACAGGCCCTTAAAAAGTGCTCCCCTTATAAGGTCTCAAAATGCACTTAGAAAGTGGCAACTTTGTTATCAATGTGTCAAAATTCAAAGTATCAACATCGCTGTTTACCAAAGTGTCAGCATTTAATATCTCTGGTGTCCATATTGACTCTTTTCAGCACTGTTGCCTCCTTGGAGAAACGTTGACTCTTTAAAGCAATGTTAGCTATTTGATACTATGTTGACTCCCAATGTTGACTCGTTTGTACCATATTGGCCACATATGAGTCAGTATAGAGAGTTAACATACAGAGTCAGCATAGAGAGTCAGCAAAGGGAAAAAGGGTCATCATAGGAACATATAAGGAGTCAACGTAGGGTTTCAACCAAGGGGATCAGCATAAGGAGTCGACATAGGGAGTCAACATATTGGGGTGGACAAACCGACATACACCCGTAAATCATAGTATAGTATAGACAGGTACACTTGCTTTGTTTTCACAAATACAAGGAACAAAAGGACTTCATGTGAGATTTGTAACACGCGTACATCTTCACCAAATCATTTCCTAGCTTAATCCAAGCTTAAACCAGGCAAAGCAAGGCGATAATTAAACTGATAGTATCAACAAATGTCCATTATTACATTATGCACACACAATAGCAGCGTAGTCCTCCTCTCTGATTCCCTCATCAAATCTGCAGCCATAACAGTTGCTGTTACTCCATTAACTCCTATATCTACCTACATGCACATTGTTATCACAAATTACAATATGGAAGGAAGACATGTACATTTTTTCTGTTGTTTACAGAAAAGATGTAGGTAAAAACAAGTTATGCACGTTATAGAATCTATTCCTTATTTTATGCATCAAATTATACTCTTTTGTTCTTATTTCTTAAGCTATAACCTATCACCCAACTTTTATAATGCACATTACCAATTGTTCCGTTTTATTTTCTTAAAAAATTAAGTATTTTTATTTATTGAAACAGAAAGGTTAAGGTTAATGCCAAACTTGTAATAATATCAAACTCGTTTTAATTCTATACACATTAATATCAGATCATTCTTATTGAGGCGGAGTATTTGTAATAAAAATCAAAAACTGAAATTAGTTCTTTTTGTTAACAATTCAAAAATTGTAAGTATAATTACTGGTCAAGTTACTTAAATTGAATTAATAAATAAGACGTAGAATAATAATTATTTTGAGTCTGCATTGTGCAATGACGCACTAGTATAGTAGCATTTAGCTTCATAATGGATATGATAATTTAAAATCGTATTGTGTAGTACGAAGTGTTATCTTTAGGATTAGGGAATGTGATGCCAAATTAGGCTTGGTTCAGGATTTGTAAACTAATTTTCTATTAGAATATGCAAGGAAGTTTCACGCTTGTGGGTGCAATTGGAAGTGGCACCCGTTGTGCTTTTGCCAAATAAAATCAGTTTATGTCGAAGTGGAGCATAGGAGGAGGAGGAGGAAGAACCTTGGTTTGTATTTTGCAAAAGAGAAGATCAGTGATGCAGAAAGAGCCGTTTGCTCGATCCGGCTAATAAAACAGCTTCCTTCATATTGGCATCAGTTCTTGGAGAATGCTACGGAAGTTAATAATATGTTTGAGTAGGGATAATATGAGCCGATATGCTGCTGTAGTGTATTGTAATGGAAAATAACAGACTCTATCTCTCTCTCAGTTTGTAGTACGATTAGAAAAGTACGTTGTGGTAGAGGGAGATGCTTAACTTCCGGTATCTCTTTCTGAGAACTACTAATGCAAAGTTTTAATGTGTACTAGGAGCCTAATAAGTAAAATCTAGCTTAGAGGTGAGTCTACGTAGGTAGTGGCTCCAGAAAAATCGATTATCTTCTTTAGCTGTTAATGAGATGAAGAGGTGGAGACCATGAGGCATTCAGTTTCATCTGTGTACAAAGTACAAGGTAGAACATTTATTTGCAATTGAAGGTTTCTTCCTGAAGGGAAGTGAAAACAAAGTTTCAAAACAAAATGTTATCAAATCCATAGCATCATCGTACATGACTTTAAATAGAAAATCATGTAGGATGCCACGTTAGCATTTTATTCCTTTTACCCATTTTCACCATGCCTGCCTCCAATTATACAGCAGGAGGGAATCAGACAAACTAAACTAAAGTCAACCTGTGCAAACATACATAAAAGACTCAGAGTAGAAAGTATATAGATCCCTCCCTGTGTACTTACTAAATTAGCACTTTAGTAGTTATAAAGCTGTTACTTATATATAGTCTGGAATTTAGGAAACTGCATTGTGTACTTTGTGATAGAATGTAGAGCGATTTCACACGGTTCACCTATTGAAACTAAGAGAAAATCAATTAAAAGCAATGGAACATCACTAACAAACTCTAAAGCCCCAGCCGTCCTCAACAAATAAATGAGCAACAATGTGCCTGGAGTCTATTTTCAATAGAAAATAGGAAATCTGAGTGAAAGATAAATCCTTATTTTGAAAAGGGAATTCTATACATTCGTTACGTTTAAATATTATGGGTGCCTATATTTATTGGTGATTTTTTTATATGATGATATGAAAGAATTTTATTCCGGCACGAATAGGAATCCATGTGAAAGACAGGAATGAAGATATGTTTCGTCTGTCGGATGTGCTAAATGTAAAGAGAATGGGAAAAAGAAAAGGATGTAGATAAATCTATTTCCGCTATTTTAGATATGATCTCAGCTCGAAGAAATATGTTATGTGTCTATACGGAATTAGTTTGGAAATGTTTAAATGCTAGGTAGCTTAGGAGTTGAGAGACATTCGAATCCTTTGCCAATGTTCTTTCACGATCACCACTCTGTTCGGATATATGCATTCCCTCCAAGAAACTAATAGATAATAGCGTTAACCTGTTCACAATTAGAAGATACTTATTGCATGCCCTTTTAATCCTCAAGGCGAGAACAAGAAGTTGGAGAATAGGATCTAATTCCTGTCTCATTCAATAAGTGCCAAGAAAAGAAGAGCACTTATCTCACAACATACGATATCCTCTGCAGAACACACATACTTATATATTCTTCTCAGTCCCTTTAATTTATCTCTGTCTATAACGGGAGTGTATTAGTAAACATCTTATTTCCTTCTGGAAATGGAAGGAGCATATTTATGTTCGAATTCAAAGTCCATACAATCCTACTAATATCTGTCAGTGAGCCTTTCTTGGTAAATTAGTTGTTACAGACATTTGGGAATTCGGATCTGTATCTTTAACATATTATTTTCATAGACATAAAACTTTCGTACAACTTTTATGAAAGAATCAATAAATAAGTAGTACGGAAATACATCGAGAATAAACAGTATCTACTATAGAAGAAAACAGCATAAAAAAGGCAATTTATCATACTTATCCTTGTACTTTGGATTTATTTGTGGTGAGTGTTGCAGTATAATCTCTCAAACAGAAGGATTATGACACTAAAGATATTTAGTGATATTAGAACTGCAAACGCTGTAAATAATTCCGATAATCCGAAAGGGTTATGCTCATATGCTCCGTAAAGACTTTCTCCACATTTAAGACCCGTTGCTGCAAAGTAGTTGTTCATTAAGCGATTTCGCACACCTCGCTCATACATCGTCAAGATCCTATCCACCAAATACTCATTTCACTCTGAGAAAATATTTTAATGAAAGTTATTTTACAACTTACTTGTAATTAAATAGTTCCTTGAAAGGAGAATTTTTTCTAATAAAAGTTCCACCTTTCACTTTCTTTCCATTCACAGAAACTACAGACACTAGCTCGCACAAAACGTCTTCAGCACGAGATACATTCAGATCTGAAGCATAGTGACGCAGCCATGGGTAGAAACTATCTGAGATATCAAGAAAAGCTGTCCGTGATTTTAAAATTTTAGTTATTGAGGGCATAGCATCCATTGTTATGATTTCCTTAGGGTCGCTGGCCAGTTTAGAGCTGTCATTCTGCAAATAGATAGATTAGGGATTATTGTTAGCGATAGGTTGAATTTCTATTCAAGTGTTCAACAAAGAAAATTCCATCTGTAATGAAGCTATGTATGTTAATAATAAAATGAGTAAGATTAAATATTGGCATTCAATCTTAACATTACTTCTCTGGAAAAATGCGTGGATATTAAAAATTTATCGCTGTAAATATAGTTATTGAGGGCATAGCATCCATTGTTATGATTTCCTTAGGGTCGCTGGCCAGTTTAGAGCTGTCATTCTGTAAACAGATAGATTATAGCGATAGGTTGAATTTCAACTCAAGTGTTCAACAAAGAAAATTCCATCTGTATATTAGCAATGTATCTTAATAATAAAATGAGTAAGATTAAATATTGGCATTCAATCTTAACATTACTTCTCTGGAAAAATGCGTGGATATTAAAAATTTATCGCTGTAAATAGTAAACTTGTTATCCAAAATGTCGACAAAGGATTTAATTGGGATGACATGAATGGAAAGTATTGAAACTAATTCGGCGGAGTATGCAACATATGTCAATAGACCTGTTACGATAGCGCTAAAATGGATTATCTTCAACGAGGTTGACTCAGGGCTGCAATACCATCCTGTATAGGAGAAAAAACTTTCAAGAAATTCACACGTAAATAAACAGTCACTGTGTCATAATCATGTATTGAGGATTTACCCTTTTGGCAAATAAGTGTTATAGCCCATATGAATCCACTTCTTGAAGTTTCAGCATCATTGACATAGATATCTGTCTGTCTGCGTTTGATATAAGCAATTAAAACCAAGACTGCTAAAACAATTGCCCAAGTGGAAAGAATGACAATCCATAATTGCATGGTGAATGGATGGGCAAACACGTTCCTTATACTTAAAGCCGAAGGCTGCTTAAAGAATGCCCACATGCTAAAAGAATAATAATTACAGTTATAAACTTATAAAAACTTGGGATCTATCATGACAATGAAATATTTATGCGCATTTGTTACGGAGTTGTCCGCAAGATAGTGTAATATCGTCGTAGATATATAGGTGCATAGTTTCTATGTTTGTTAAAAGGAAAGTTACGTGGAGTGATATGTTGGTATAAGAAATTCGAGTTGGGTTGTCAAATGCATTAAGATCTCGGAAGATGATATTGAGATATCCGCTTCATTGTCAAGAACTTGTGCTGCCATTCCGTGCAATGTTCCGTTTTCGTCTTGACTAACCCAGCCGCTTCCTTTCACTGCTTTCTCACTTTTGGACATAATATTATTATAGGGAATTTAGATAACAGAAAATAATATAGTCGTTGAAAAGTTAAAAATGGAAACTGCTGTACTCTTTGAATACTACTACATAATATTTGTAAACTACATTAGTGGAAACTTGGAAAGTTTTTTTATAATAATATTCTAAAAAGTTTTCCGGCTATTTTCTATATACAACACATCTACATAATAATATTGGTAGCTACATACGTATATAATATTTATATTAAAGTGATGAAGAAATTACTCACGTGAAGTTTAAGGCATCTCTGAGATACCAGTAGACTTGTACTTCAAAACCTCCTTCGAATTTAGGAGTGTTGTTTGGAAAACTAAAGTTTGCTGCTGGTTTTCTGTCTGGGTGCTCCTATAGTCATAGTGTCAGTAGTTCTCATAGACTTTTAAGACGATTTCTGATGAATTTACAAAAAGTTTTCTACAGTTTGAAGATGTGAAAATAGGAATTGACATTAACCTGTGCAGTGCCAGATATCGACACACCATTAAAGTCCTGGCGTCTGTGGTGTGTTGCAATAATGTCGTAAATATGAATAGTTTTCCCATTTGAATGCAAAATGTGCTCAAACTTGTGGTTTTTAATAGAATAAACTTCTTGCCAATAGTATTTGCTTGGATAAGTGTCGTTAACGGAATTAACTTTTTCCAATCCTCCAACAACTTCTGCGAAGAAACGATTGTTTGTGTCAGAGCTTTCATACAAAAGGTACAGCGCCGTATTTAAGGTAATATTCGAGAATTCGTAAGGAAGAAAAGTTGGAATTCCTCGCTTTTCCTTTTCTATGTCATTGCTCAACGAAAGTTGATTAGCTACTAGTCTGGTTGCTTCAACCACGTAAATAGGCTCTCGCGACTGATGACTTTTGAAGAAATTGCCTAAAGATGAAACCTAAAAAGTGATTTTCAATTATAATATTTATACTCATCCCACTTTCAACTATTTATAATCTTCTTACGTTTCCTACATGATTTTTACATATTTATTTACATTGATAATAATTTCCTCTATGGTTGAACTATTTTTGTAATCGAAAAAATACATTAAGCTTCCTGTGTTGTTGTGAATTCTCAACTTTGCCAATTCTGATTCTTCGGTGCTTGAAGATATTAATAAAAATGCAATATATTCGACAGGGATGCCAACGTCGGAAAGGAGATCTAAGTTGTCAAAAAAATTGTACATTATTTTAATCAGATCACAGGATAGATAAATGAGCATTCAAAATGAAATACATTACGATCTAGTTCATGTATATACCTTACCTTCTGAGATGTAGTTGCTTATTATTACAATTTCTGTATCGCATGGTTCAAGCTTTAATGATTTCCACAGCATTCCTATTTTTGCAGTTGTCTTCCAATGTATAAAGCTAAAAACGAATAAAATCAAAAACATTTGTCTGATCTAGAGTACCTACCCCAACAGCACAACGCAAGAAAGGAAGTTTTCTCGTCAAAATTAAAATAACTGGTTGTTCCGAATTACACGCATTTGATTTCGGTGTTTACACATGAAGGCCGCTACGTACATGAAATTATTGTTTTCCTTTTCTTCCGAGACTCACATTTATATACATTTGTTTCTTTTACAGGGTTGAAAAACGAGTTTATATTTCTTGCGAGTTCTATCAACCTTGAATATTATAGGAAAAACATAATACACTTGCATTGCAGAGTACACACACGAGTACAAATATTTTTTATATTATAATAACACAGCAACTGCAAATACTCTGTCTATCTAAAAGAAATTCCTGATTTATTTAATTTGTTTATTGAATCTAAATCCAAGTTTGAAAATCCTCATGGGCATTGGGTCAACAAACGCGGGTTCTTATTTATTTTACTCTCATTTATTATTGTGTTTATTGAGTTAGGTAAACCCTGAAATGTTTACCAATAGTGTGTAGGCAAAAGAAATTCTAATTTGAAGTACAAAGAAATGGAGTGACAACTTGAATAAGTATGCGAATACACACATTTTCTATGCTAAGTATATGCTGAAATAAGTTATAAATATCACGTCACATTATGCAGAAACTAATAATATGACACATCCAACGATGATAATATATAGATATACCTAGAATCTAGTACTTAGTTCCCTTTGTAATTTCTTATGAAGCAATAGTTACCTCATCAATATGCTTTCGAATGGAAAAACTTCTATCTTAAATAACCTTGGCATAAAGGGAATAACTGCCAATTATCTTAATGAATGTGCAACCTGTGACAGTGACAATATTACTGCTGTATTGACTGACAACTGGATTGTCAGTGAAAAGTTAACGATGCTGCTAATAAAAGGCACTAATAATCTATATTATCCATCCAGTAATTATCATATCGCTGATGGAACCAACTGGTAAAAGGAGCAATTTTTCAAATGGAAATATGATTTTAAATTAGTCTATGCCATGTCTTTCGTTAAACATGCTTATTACATATGATTTATTGTGTGAGGAGTAGTTCAAGCCCAAAAATGTTGCTTTTTAGTTTAAAAGCATAAATAACGAGTTTCTTCTGTCGAGGAGGCAGTGTGCACGAGAAGAAAGAATTGGGATGTAAATGAATAATGCTTTCCCCTTCCGACAGCTCTTCTTCCTTTGCTGGTCACTCTTTGTGAAATAGGAAATAAATAAATCATATTTATCATGATAAACATTTACACAGCTTCCTTTTATTCTCCATTTTATTCAACAAAAATACAAAAAATTCAAATGTGAATTTTGATACAAATTCACATATTTATCTCAGCAATACAAAAGCAATTTACATGACATAACAAAGAAAGTTATTATCAAACCCAGATCTTTGTACTTTACGACCTATTTCACGAACCATGGTGTCCTTTAATCAGTTGACACAAGACTTCCACCATTTAAATGGCTTTAGATCGTCTTTTCACACCTAAATAGCACATCGAAAATTTTTGCCCTTTTCCAACCCATACAACGTTCTACTAGCTGAAGGAAGGAAAAAAGAAAAGGCGCGATTTTTTTTCATGCTACATGGTGAAATAGTGTGGTAATTAAAATCTGAATAAAACTTTAAGTATTCTGCCAATAAAAGTCAACTTTCTCCGGATTAGTCGTATGTAATGACCTAAAGACACTAATCGCATTCCTTTTCTTGTTTTCTCCCGATATACATGTTAATGTTACCTCATTATAATTTATTTCTATATCCTGAGAATCTTGATTAGTATTACAACTACAACGGAATCAACTAAGAACCTTTCGTTAATTACTATAATACGTAAGATTATTGTGCACTAGTAGAAGGATTTTATTTAACAATGCCAAGTTAATCGAAATTCTAAGCATTAGTATTTAAAGATGAAGACATTGGGAATTAATTTTCTTTTGAATATTTAATGATGGTAGT
>JABASI010004767.1:0-13457 GCA_019776505.1 Tomocerus nigrus | reverse complement strand
GTTACTAGGGCTTTACCTAAGTATGTGTTCTATGCATCCAAGAAATAAAATCAACTTATTTCCTTCAATTCAATTTTATATAATTGTCTAAACGAAAAGTTCGCACACTATACTATACCCAGTCTCCGCTACACTCAGCTTGGATGTAGCAAATATTAACATTGTTATATCAATCATGGCTCTATACTTCTGATGTGTGTAAAAAGTATACATGGAAGCAGCATGGAACCAATTTAACTAAAATATTTTCAACTAAACATTGAGCAAACGAAACTAGATTTAGATCTAGATCTAAGCAGATATGACATGGAAGTCGTAAACATATACACAATAAATTACATTTAGACTTATGTCACATTGTGAACATTTTCTCATCTTTTTATGCAGTGAACATTTCCACCAGTCAGGTTGGGCCAGCTATGCCTGCTAGTATAAGCGATTTTAGTTTCTCCATCCTATAATCTTGAGTTTTTAAATAAAATCATTACATTTGACTTCAACATTTTATTTTAAATGCATGTCAATTTTAATCAATAAAAACGGTTGTTTATGCTCGACTTTTTTTAATTAGTTTTGGTTTCTCCGCCCTAGTCTTATAATCACGAGTTTCCAAATAAAATCAAAATTAATTCAAAAACATCGAGTATAAGCCCTCTGTATTGATTACAGTGAATATGCAAATACAATAATATTTCCAAGTCTAATATCTTTATTTTATTTGCAAACTCTTGGTTAAGGACGGAAATACCAAAATTGATGCAAAAACATCGAATATAAGCCGGTTGTATAGACTAAAGTTGATATGCATCTAATATATCTTTTCAAGTCTTATTAAATTATTTTATTTGGAAAATTTCGATTATAAGCCGAAGTAACCAAAAATAATTCGAAAACATCTGGTATAGGCCTTTTGTACTGATCAAAGTTGACATATTATGTCTAAAATACCTTTCTAAGTCTGAGTAAATGATTTTATTTGGAAAATTTCGATTATAAGCCGAAGTAACCAAAAATCATTCGAAAGCATCAATTGTAACCCGACGGAAGCTATAACTGTCAATTTTAGTCAACGATCTAATTTTAGGTCGATTATATAGAAAATATTGTATGGTTGTCGGATGTTCATTTGCAGTGCTCCTGCACTGAGTAGTGACAGGCATCTCAAATCGCTTATACTAGCAGGCATAGCTTGTCCAACCTGAGTGATTTCAACATCCTGGTTTTGTTTTTTGCACGCAATTTTCATCTTTATGTAATTATTTCGTTTCTTTAAAAATTTCAAAAATCGACATTTGCGCTCCTTCTGGGTTTGCCCAGCTCAGGATGACTGTTATTATGATTTCTGGTCAGCATTTTTCCTTGTAAAGAGTCCATCCTGAAAATATGAACTTACTCGGACATATTATCTGACTTCATAGGAGTAACTTAATATGACTATGCATTTAAATATGAAAAAGTGCCGAATGGACTTTTAGGTTTCCCTCACCGGACACCAATGCAGTTCAGAAAATAGACATAATAAACAGAGCATTTCCCTAGGACAGTATTTCCGTAATTTTCATCTAAAATTATTTAAATTCGTAGACTAAAAATTGTTTCTAATACGCCCAAGCAATGTCAAAAGTAGTGACAGTTAAATATATTGTCAGGGTATTTTACTGAAATGAATTTTCCCATCTAGAAATACAGCATTTTTTTTCATCTTTTGGTTACATCGGGTCAAGTTTCATCTTCCGAAAAGAATTTATTGTTTAAATTGTTGAGGAGAATGTCAACTATTGCCAAACCAAAAGTGGCAATCATTGATGATCTGTTCGTCTATTTATTTATCAGAGACCTCTTAAATCTATGGTCTTTCTCTACCATCTACACATTTTATTGTACGGAACTGAATATTATTGTGGCTAAGAAATAAATGACTTTATTAATATTTACCATGTTTGAATTTGGCTGATAATTTACTATGGGCGTCAGGTGATTCAACTGTGGCTAACGAAAAGTACGAAGGGAAAAGGGGAGATTAGATTGTAGAAAAAGTCAGGGATTGTTATTGTGAGAAAAGGAAAGGGCAGATAACCATCAGAGCCGGTTCTAGGGTTGGAGGGACCCGGGGCAACAAGCCTGCGCGGGGCCCTATGGCCAGGTAAAACAAAATGCTATAATATTCTCGAGTAATAATAACGAAATTTTATTTACTGCTGAATATATTATAATATAAACATAATAGTCAATTTTTTAAATAAAACTTTCAAAATAAAACCTTTCGAGTTTCTGTTCACTAAAATTGACTACTTCACTCAATTTACTAGGATAGCTGTATACAGAACCGAGTTCCGGAGGTGGCTGAGCTTTTATATAGACATATACAACACATATTCGCGCGAAGCGCGAAAAATGTTGGCATTTTTGTCAAATATGAGTAAAAAATTACATAAAAAATTTTCTTTTGGTATTTTAAGAAAAAATTCTCTCTTTTCCTGGGCCTCTGCGGGGCCCTTCAAGCGCGGGGCCCGGGGATGCTGCCCCTTCTGCCCCCATGTAGTGCCGGCTCTGATAACCATACACATCACAAGATGAATCATTGTGGTCTGTGAATCATTTGTTTGCCTCAAAAATGTTTTAGGTCCAAGTTCCGTGAAATACAAAAGAGCAGTGGATTATATCCCTTCGACTTACCTTTCCATTTTCGGTCTGCATTTTGGGTACAGTACGCTCTACTTATCCATTCATTTTTTCTGCTCGTTTATTTACGCAAGTCAACTTCCCGGACTGCATATATCTCCACAAAAACATTATGCTATAAAATAATATACATACAGAGCGTGGAAAACCGTTTCTGGCTTACCTGAACAGGAAAGGGCACAATGTAAGCAAGCACATCAAAATCCTCAACAAATATTTTCAATTGAAGTAGGAAGATTTGGAAGGAATATTGTCGCCGCCAAGCAGATTTTAAACATTTACAACATTTGCAGGAAGAGAAGGTCCTGGACGTTTGGTTGGGAGATCAGTGAGAAAAATATTTATATAATTTTAACAATTTTTTTGACAGTTTTCTCTGCAAACAGTCTTTTTAAAGTCAAAGAGGTTTATTACAGGATTGGCGGTCAAGAATATAATAAATATCATTTAGCATGAAAAGAAGCAAAAACGAAATAGTGGACAGTTTTAATGGTCACGCATTTGGGATTAGCAGTAGGTAACCACTAAAATACTTTTCGTATGATTTCTTTCCAAATTATCTGCGTCTGTCGGTCATGTCATACAATTATATTATTATAATAATATTACTTACGTTATTAAAAGCTTAACTATCGGTCTAGGATGTTATTGATCCATATAAATTTCAAACAATATCCATCTTCATTAAAAAAAAGTTTTGTTTGCTATTTAACAGGCGTCCGGTGATTAAACTACAAAGGATGGACTCCTGGACAATAAAAAATGCAGTGAATAAGTTTCCAAATTTGAGGTAACGCAAATTCCCTAATAGCTAGACTTAATTAGGTAGCCATATTGAAATTATAAATGCACGTTCATACAAAATATAATTCTTCCAATAAATAAGATTTCTTATTATTGCGTTCAAGGTTTTGATTAACAAATCAATGAAGTGGAAACTTCCCATCTTGTGGGTGTAGGAATTAAAGTCGCCAAGTGGGTGGGAAATTGGGAAATGAATAATTTGGGTGGGCTACGAAAAAAATGTGTAAAAACTGTTGTGAGAAATTTAAAAGATCACCTCTTGACTTACGGCAATAAGGTCCTTGCGTTGTTGTCACTATTCACACCTGTTAAATGTTCATTATTTCATCTTAAAATTTTGAACAATTTTGTATGTCCTTGACTATCATAAATAGAAGAGAGAATGCTGAGTGCTTTCTCGGATGAATTAATCTTTCAAAAGCTCTAAAACTGCTGGATATTGACATTTATTACTTAATTACTTTCATTCCCCGGAAGCTTTCTTTTCCCATATTTCCAAATATTATGCCTATGGAAATGGGGTGGGAATTGGGAAATTACGAAACTTTGATTTTGTTTATGAGGAGGGTAATAGCCAGGTTGCTAGCTTAATGCTCAAAATTTACTCTACTCAAAAGACTTGAGTTAAATACAAATTGCTTGGATTCCCAAAATTGGGTTTGTTAGCCGAGTATTTGTACATAATTCATCACAGAAATATAGGAAAAAGTTCAAATAACGCGCACTATACCATTTCACACGCCCTATATATCACCTCACACAACCTGCTGGAGTTGAATGCAATCAATAGTACTCAACCGTGAGTGTTTGAGTGAAATAAACTTTTGTGTCACTGTGATTCAACGGTGACCTAATGGATGATCTTGCTGAGACAAAAGTTGAGTGTTTTAAAAAAAGATTCAGCTAGCAACCTCTCTAATAATTTTTTTTTATTTAAATGCTCCATTAGATCTTTTATAATTTTATATATATTTATTTTGTTCTTTGTTCTATCATCGTTGATAATATCCTCGAAATTCCTGTTTAGGTTCAATTGGGAAGTTTTACTGAATTGCGAAATGCAAAATGGTGAAAATGATGAAGAGCTTCTAAAGCAAAAAATAATTGAAAACTCCCTTAATGGACAACCGAAAATAATGATAGAAAGATTTGAATTGCACCAAGAAGGGGGGCATAAATGTAATCGATGTGGGAATTCATTTTCATCAGCACAGAACTTGAACACTCACGTAACAAGGAAGCACGGAAATCAAAAGAGATTCAAGTGTGATCTATGTGGCAAATTATTTGCGCAGATGATCCATCTGCAAATGCATACAAGAGTCCACACTAGGGAGAAGCCATACAAATGTCAATTTTGTGAGAAATATTTTGCAAACTCAACTAACCTGAAATCCCATAGGAAATCTCACACGGGAGAAAAGCCCTACAATTGCAACGTGTGCAGCAAAGTATTTGCATTTGATTGCAATCGGAGAGTGCATGAAAGATTGCATACGAAGGAAAAGCCACACAGGTGTCAGTTTTGTGACAAGTCTTTTACACAAATGGGAAATTTAGCATCGCACACAAGAATTCACACAAGAGAAAAGCCATACCCATGCAACGTGTGCAGCAAACGGTTTAGACAAAGTTCTAACCTGAGAACTCATGGAAAGGTGCACAGTGAGGAAAGAGTTTTTAGGTGTCAATTTTGTGACCAATCCTTTTCACGTTTAAGTTCTTTAGGAGGACATACGAGAGTGCATACAGGAGAAAAGCCATTTAAGTGTCCACTGTGCGAGAAATGGTTTGGAGACGCGTCTAATTTGAAAAGCCATACAAGATGCCACACTGGAGAAAAGTTTAAATGCCAATTTTGTGAGAAATCATTTGCACTGGCGGGGAAGATGAGGGCACATCTAAAGATTCACACAGGCGAAAAGCCGTTCAAGTGTCAATTGTGTGCCAAATCATTTCTGGAGAAGACTTACTTGAAAAAGCACACAAGAGTTCACACTGGAGAAAAGCCGTACCAATGTAAAGTATGCGGCATTCTATGTTCAGATCGCTCAAACTTGAAAAGGCATGAAAGAGTGCACACCAAGGAAATGCCGTACAAATGTCAATTGTGCGACAAATATTTTCGTCATTTGACTTCTTTAAAAACCCACACAAGAATGCACACTGGAGAGAAGCCATTTAAGTGTCAAGCGTGTGGCAAATCTTTTGCAGAGTCTGGCAGCTTGAGCATTCATACAAGGGTTCACACTCGAGAAAAACCTTTCAAGTGTCAAATTTGTGACCAATATTTCTCACAGTTGCCTCATTTGGAATCCCATACGAGAGTTCACACTGGGGAAAAGCCCTACAAGTGCAACGTGTGCGGCAAACTATTTTCACATCAATATACCCTGACCATTCATGCAAGAGTGCACACTGGAGAAAAGCCATACAAATGTCCAATTTGCGACAAATCTTTCTCGCAGTTGTCTCATTTGAAATTCCATACGAGAGTTCACAAAGAGCAAGTGACAATACTTTTAAAAAATTGAATTCTTCCCATATAAAAACTCTCACGGGGGAAAAATGGACTATGGAGAATTATATAACTGTAATTTAAAGTAAGTGCTAAGCCAGCCTAAAACAAACCCTGTCACCCACATTGGCAAGGCGGCCCAACATCACAAGTGGAATGTAGCCGACGTCATAGGCACATCACATATAGTTTGTAGTACAGAGAAAATGTAACACTGTAATACCGGGGCAAGGCAGAATAATACCAAGGTAGTATTTAGCGGCTTTAGCGGGTAACAGGATTCGTGGCAAACCTTTTATCAACCTCGATAGGAGTACTGAAGGCGTGTTGCACTAAATTACCTATTTATTAAGTAACTACCGCCACTTAATAAATATCATAAATACTTTCTGAACCAGCACTCTAATTCACATAAAATAGCATAAAAATCGCTTACTTTGGCAATTCAGGCATACACACGTCCAAATGTCAATGGGCATGCAATTGTAAACGACTAAAACAGTCGGCTTTGTTTTTAATTTTTGTTCGTAGCTCTCGCTTATTTTGAGTTTATCGCTGCTAACAACTGAGGAGGCTTTGTACACGTGGATTATCGATTGAGTTTGGCTGAGGAGGAATCGGGCATCTTTTCGGGTTCTCTCACTCTGGCACTTCACTTGCTAGCTTGCTAGTTTTTCAATTCTTTCGCATCTTTCTTCATTTTTATTGTTGGGCTCAAAAGGGTGACGAGTATCCCCAATTTATTCTTCTACAGAAATTACGACTTTAACCTCGTCGCCTCCCACAATTCACGTTGGGCCTCAGAATTCTTGGCCAAAAATCAAAATGTTCAGCCCTGGACACTGGCCACTCCCAACTACGACAAATCTCGCTTCCGACGGCATGAAGAAGACCCAAGAGAGTTATTCAAGAATTCCTGCACAGTGAACATCCTCATGGTGGACAGACATGAGGATTCTTACTTTTACTTGCAGAAAATGTTTGGTAGAGAAATGAATCGTCGTCCTTCTGCTTTCGTCCTTCTCTACGACAAAAAGGGACCTGATGCTGCAAACCAAAACTGGATACGAACACTCAGTTGGGAGTCGGTGAGTCCGCTGTTTGTCGTCAGCATCGACAATGAGACGCATCATTCCGTTTACACAGGACACCTCTACACAAAGTGGCCGACGACTGCGGACGTCTTAATGGATAGGAAAATATCTAAAGAAGAAGATTGGGAAAGAGTTTGGTTCTCCCTAAACGGACATCTCCACCGAATGGTCATTACTACAACAGATCATCAAGTTGTCTCTAAATACGCGACAACTCATTCGGAATGCAGTGAGTCTATCTACTTTCAGATAAAACGTTTCCGTTATCCATGTCCATCCCCTCAAAGGGCGGTTGAGACAATGGCCAAAGAATTTAACTTCGCTGCACTCTACGGAAGAAATTACGAAATGGTCAGAACAAAACAACGCTGTGGATGGATTGGAATGTTGGCATTGGGGAAGACCCGCTCTGTTCTCAGTTCTTTCTGGACGAAATTCACACAAACCTCTCAGGATATAATTCCCTACTACTGCGAGCCCATCTCCGAATTCGACGATGTCCCGCTGGCAGTTTTGGTGGAGAGAACTTTCGACGTGCCTTGCTGGCTCCTCATCTTCTCTCTCTCTTTCCACTTTCATTTTTGTTGTTGGCCGTGGCAGGGGCGAGTTCTTCCACCCTCCAAAAACTAAATTGGATCCTCATGTCCTTGGTCAAGGTCCTTTTAGATCAAGAATTTCCTTTCAACCGGAAAAGGAGTCTCCACTTGCTAGTCGTCGTGACGGGATTCCTAATTGCTCGACAATATGACACGTACATCACCAGCGAAATAATTGCCCCGCCAGACAGAAAACAATTTCAGAATTTTAAAGATCTCATCCAAAATGACTACAAGATCCTGCGACAGATTGACAAGCGGCACTATGTTGACACCGAGTGGCCGGAAGTGTTTGAGAAATATAAAATGTCGGATAAAATGAATTCGGGCAGTTACATGTTACATCTATGACTGGCAAATAGAAAGACCGACAGAAACGTTTGAAAAAGTTGCAATCGATTACGATGAAGTAAAAGCCAAATTGCTGATGAATTATTCCATGAAATTATTCACTCTCGGTGATAAATATTATGGCCAGTACTATATACAGGCACTACCAAAAGAATATTCACTCGGTGGAGTTTGCATGACGACTAAAGAAATGGCAATCACCCAACCTTTGTCTTATCATTTTCATTGGTGTTATCGTCACAATTTTCTGGCGTATTTCCAGCGGATGCAGGAGAAAGGATTCTTAAATCTTTGGAGGGAGCAAGGATATTTCTTTGTCCATCTCCCACTCAAACATTCCGATTCAAAATCAAAGCACGAGGAGATGAGGCCTGGGGCCATCAATTTGAACATTTTCGTTTTGTGTGGCTATCTCCTCCTCGGCTCTTTCATTCTTTTCTCCCTCGAACTTCTTTGGGTGGACATTTCGCCTAGATTTCTATTTCCCTCTCTGTCTTCAATTTTAACAACAACGGTCGCTTTAGGTAATTCCTTTTTCCTCCAGCTTGGCTTATCCTGTCGCAATTTGCACAGACGAGTTCGAAATTTAAAGATGAGATGCTATTCATTCATGGTCGAGTTTGTGAGGAATCATCATAATTTCGTTTTTTTCCACTAATTTCGACTCACATACAAGTGCAACGTGATTAACAGGGTCTGTTTTAGGCCAGTGTTAACTGCTTAACTTAATCAAAATCGATGAAAAAGATATATTTTTATATTTGTAACCTATAATTAGTAATTAATATAATATATATAATTTATTAATATATTTAATATATATAATTAATATAGATAATTATATAAAATTAAATGAATATAATTCTATAAAATAATATGTAGCTAATTAGTATGTAATTAATATATAATTAAATAAATTGCAATAAAATTACAATAAATTATTAATTGTATAAATTATTAATGCGAGACTATATTCTGACATCTATTCTATTTGACTTCAATAGGACAGATATTACTGGAAATCCGGGCAAATTTGGCGTGTATACTATAAGTAATAGTAATGGTTCTAGTAATAATTATTACATATTATGAAGGTTGTACTTACCGGGGTCCCAGAGTCCCATCGTCGCATCTAGTATCTCAAATAAATATGGCAGATAAAACGACGATTTTTTTTCGTCTGGGCCATCAGAGATTGACCAGGTAAGATTATAAAAAGTTTTGGCAAAAAGTTTAAGAAAGCAGGGATATCATAATAATATATTGAAAGAAATCATGTAAATGTAGGCAGGTGGAAATGTAGAAATATAAGATACGGATCTGAGATGTAATTGTGAATGCATGCCGTAGAAAATAGCCGGAATGCTGCTCGGAGAGTTTTTCTGTACGTCTCTTCCCAGCAATGGCCACTTCATCGTTACAGTATGTGTCTCACATGTTGAATAAAATCGGTAATTCATACAGTTAAAAGCAAATTAATTTTTTATACTTACATTTTACTATTTTAGCAATGAGCTAATCCTATTTAATCCCAATTAAAATTATTGCAGAATGAGGTTGAACATTCAGGTTTTGTTTATGGAATTTGTTGATACTGATGACTTATCTAGAGTTCAATTTAAGCCACATTCCATCTTTTGGTTTCAATGATGGAGCATTTGGGAATTCCATTGGAATGGTAGTTTTCTCGCAAGGCGCCAAATCGAATTTTAGCACTAAATTTGCAATGGAAGTCTTGACTTCTGTAAGAGCGAATCTGTTGGCTGCACAAAAACAGTAAAACTTCATGTTAGAAAACATTCTTATATTCGTTATCAATAGTGATGAGAGTATTTTACCGATGCAATTTCTTGGTCCGTGACCAAATGGCATGAATGCGTAAGGACTTCGTTTAGCAATAACCTCCGGGGAAAAGCGTTCTGGATCGAAAACTTCAGGCTTTGGGAATATTGTTTCATCATGATGAATTTGATAAACAGGAATGATTATTAGTGTCCCTTTCGGAATGATGCTTCGGGTATTCGGCAATGTGTAATCTTTCGTACACTGTCTCTCATTACGAACAGCAGGAGGATACATGCGAAGAGTTTCTAGAAAAAAATCAAACCGCTTTGCAGACTTCATTTTAGCCCGAATACCGCGAATATCAAAATAATTCTTCCAAAAGTGACTGGCAAAAAGAGAATTAAATGCAACCTTGATACAGCAATAATTGCATGAAATAATAGGGGAGAATTAATTTCCCATATCGAAATAATTAACCACCTGGTAAAGTGTATATCAATATTTTTTGGTTAAAATTACATCCCGAAGCAATAGTTCGCCGGTGAAATTATTCTATATTCGCTTTTTCGCAAATGAAATATAAACTCACCATTTATGACTTTGTCCAAGTATTGCAACTTGTGAATCATATCGTAACTCAATTCTCCCCCATTCTCCTCGACGGCATCTTGAATTTCTTTTCTGAGTTTTTCTTGTACATCCGGATTTAAAGCAAGTGCATATGCAGCAAACACTAACGCGGATTGAGTTGTATTGTAGCCCCCTAAGATAAACAGAAGACAATTGGCAATAATGAGTTCATCGTCAATGGAGACAGTATTCTTTTTCCCGCTCTCTGACAACTGCGCATCTTTTTCATACGAATCGGTTTCAGAATCCTTTTCGAATTGCAAACGCTCGTTCTTTAAGTCAATCATCAATTGCAGAAAGTCAATCCTCTTTTCGCCGGAAGTTTCTCTTTGTTTGATGGATTGTTTCAGGATGCCTGCGAAGAAATCCGTGCTTTCCTTATTGACGAAGGAGAGTTTCCACGATTCGGGGACAAATGGAAGTATTGTGCTGATTACAAATTGGAAAGCCACCCATAGGGTAAATTTTATGGGAAGCTTTTTTGCCATTGTGGCAACAATTGAGTTTTCATCTTTAAAAACTCCGCTTTCAATCCCAAAGGCTGCTGACGAAATGACATTAATTGCGTAACTTCCTAGTACATCTTCCATGTTAACAATTCCATCGTTCTTGTCAATAATTTCTTTCAATAATGTTGTCAGCTTTTTTGATGAGTCGTTCATCAATGGAAACATTCTTCGAATTTTGCCCGTTGTGAATGTGGGAGTCATCAATGCACGCAAATCTTTCCATTCTTGATCACTTTGGAAGACTAACATGTATTTCGTTTTTTCATCCACTTTCATCTTCCTTCTGTTCACAAAATGATCGAAATCCTTGACGTAAATGTGTCGAATAACTTCCAAGTCTCGTACAGCAACAGCTGGATTTGAAATTTCAAAAAATCCTCCGTATGGAATATTTTTCAATTGTTTGTAAACTTCTCTGTCCTGATCTATCGCAGTCATCTTGGTGAACACTGATTTTATTATGCCAATGTTTTTGACCGTTCTGATTCCTCTCTTGCTCCAGAAGTCGGAATTTTTTGTTTTTAAGTAGTACAGAAAAGAGAGCACGACGGCCAACACACCGCTCCAAAGTACAATAGATTCATTTGACATTTTTCCTGACGAAATCTTGAACTTGATTCCAATTGAAAATTATTTGCGGTGTAAATTTTCCTCTTTCAGGCTAACGAAAACTTTATATGACAAAATGTTTTAGTGAATATAGTAACTGCACTTGAAGTATTATTATTTACATGCTTATTGACTTGAATGCTAATTTTATTCAAGAGCTTTCTGTGCGTACTTTTTGTTTCAGTGGCTACAAACTACTGAAATATTGGCGAAATATTTTGCTGCTTGTATAACCTAGCCATTGGGAATATAAGCCAATATACAAGTGAGTGAGTTATATGATATTATTATATGATAATGGATTCAGTCTCGGTACGAACGCGAAGTGTGAACGTATATTAAATCTGCCTATTGTGAATGATATGACTCTTGCAAAAAATGTTCAAGGTCACACATGCATACTAATAGTGGCTAATACTTTGATCGTACTGTTGTGAGCATCAGCAGTCAGTGATAACATTAACTTCACAATTCACTCAGTTAATGCAATATTTTATTTCATGCACATCATTTTGTTGCAGCACAGTAAAGAATGATGTTGAATAATCTGCGTGAAGTTGACGCTTACAACCTGTGAAGTTGTAGCCTTGCAACTACCGTGAACGTGAAGCCTCTAACCCGTCTCCAACGGAAATTCTTGTGACGAAATACGCAGAAAACATTTGCTTCGTCTCACAAGAAAATGGGAGCCGTTTTCTTCTCTGCCGGCTGACTCCTGCGTAGCGGACCACCCTACAAAAGTTAAACATTACAAAAACAGAAACACAAACAGCAGAAAGTTCTCACCTCAATACATTATATCCGAAAAAAATAACTCCACTCGCTAAGTTTATTTTATTTAAGGATTTAATTAAATTAATACACTATAAGGATCATCTAAAGAAATGGGCAAAAAATGATAGTTGTTCTATTGTTTGGAATTATAGTGTTAAGGTTAAAAATTATGTTACGAATGAACTTCGCAAAGCTAAACGCAATTATTTTCGAAACCGATTCCTATCTGAATCTTGCTCAAAAAATATTTGGAAGCTATACAAACAATTGTGCAATTTAAACTCTGCTCCGTCGGTTGTAAATGAGCTTGCTCTTGAGGGTAGGTTACTAACTGAACAAACAGAAATTGCGTCATGTTTTGCGAATACATTTGCTCTATCTCATGTAGATGAAAGTAGTAAACTTATATCTATGTGGGAAAATTTTTCTGGAGCCAAAAAACTTGTACTTAACAATGAATATGTGCTAAAGCACCTTATGCGAGTTAAACCCTCGGAGTCAAAAAATCCTACTTGTGTCCCTGCTAAACTTATTAAGTTGTTCCTTCCATGCTTATCTGAAAAAATAACAAAAATTTTTAATTTTGCGCTATGCACTGGTGATTTCCCTGACGTGTGGAAACATTCCGTTGCATCCCCTTTATTTAAAACTGATGGTGATAGAAAGGATGCAGGTTCCTATAGACTTATTTCTATCATTCCATTTTTGGGTAAGGCTCTAGAATCCATCATAGTTGACCAGATTAGAACACATATGTTGAGTAGAAAGTTATACTTTGAAAACCAGTATGGTTTCCAAAATGGTCTTTCTACTACTCATGCTCTAATAAGTCTTACAGCTACTATCCATTCTGGCCTTGATGGAGATAATGCAGTTGTCGTTCCCTTTTATGATATAAAAAAGGCTTTTCCATCTGTAAATTATGATCGACTCATCACTAAAGTAAGAGATAACTTTAATCTCCCAGAATTTCTTTTAAAAATACTTTGTAGCTATTGTTTGAATCGTAGGGTTAGCATTCGCCTCGGGTCTCAATTTATATCTGAGGGTTACGAAATACTGGGTGGTTGTCCAGAGGGATCAATTCTTGGCCCACTGGCTTATT
>JABASI010004766.1:0-13459 GCA_019776505.1 Tomocerus nigrus | reverse complement strand
ATCCGGGACGGTAGTAGTAGGGTACATTGTATTCTACATTATTTCAACAGTTCCCACTGCATTATACTTCTAGTCCACGGATGAACCGTAAGGTTCCGCTAATAAAGAAAATCGACTATTACAGTTACCAATTACAACAGATGATTACCAATTACTCATGGCAGCTTAATTATTCCTACAGTCACAGAGTTGCAATAATTGCATCTCCTAATATGCCTCCTGCCTACTGCCTAGTGCCTGCCCAAAGCCCAACCCATGCAATATAAAGATAAAAATAACCTACTGTACACTTTTTGTTTCATGAACTCATATTTATATTATAATATTATAACATCAATCGTAATAACCAGGTTCAGCATACGCATGGGTGGATTGATGGATATCACTAGAATATCACAGTTTAGGTTTCTTAAAGTCGCCAATACTGGCCAATAGCATGATGTCAATTTTGGGCACCACAACATAAATGACGACTTTAAGAAATAGTTCTTTAGTTGACAACAATTAAAAATTGACAATTTTTTGTTTGTTATGTTATGTGCATTAGTGACTTAGTGACTAAATACATATGACACACACTGCACTGCACACGTGTAAGTGTAACGTGTGAAAGTATGTCGTCTCGTGTCATATGTACACACACAGTACACTACATTACTACTATTACTACGCATACACATAGTACATACCTACTATACACACTACTGACACTACAAACACTGAAACAACTTCTGAATTTACAGGAATAATGGAAGATGAGTTATAGAATAAATATTTATAACTGCCATTCTTCCACGGTTTGGAAACTGCGAAAACTTAAACATCTTTCGCCATTAAAATGTTAAATTCCTTTTTGGTACTAAAAGAGTACCTTACAATCAGTTTTACACGGCAGAAATAAGTAATTAAACCAACTCTGTCTGTAAAAATTAACTGTTGGCTGCTTACTGCTTTTCATTCCTAACACAATTTAAACTTAAACTAAATTGACAATTGAACATATGACAGTAATTACGTAATTACTTTACGTCATGCGTATAATTGATAATACACTGGGATTTGTTTTTTAGAATGAGTTTTGGAAAAGGTCAAGAGGTACTACGGTACTAGGTAATAATAGGTCATAGTCATAGGTAGGTATATCCTATTTTTGATTTTAACATTCAACATTACATTTAAACATTGTCATTCAACATTAAAAGAAAGTATGAAATCTTACTGCTGAAACTGTAGATATAAAGTACTGTTTCCTTCCTCGGAATTGTTGCGTTGTTTGAATTACTTTAAATACTGCTTTAGGTCGAGTTTATTCGTCTGTTTGTGCAACTTTCTTCTTTTTCTTCCCTCCGTCAGGGACTCTTTCCTTGCTTTTGCTTAGAAAATAATGTTCTTCTAAGATGCCAAACTTCAAGGATCTGACTGAACTACGCTGACGTGAGGGTGACAGTAAAACTGATGACTGTGATGACAAATGACAACCCTTAAACTGTTGATGTTGCACTAATAATAATTATGCTGATATGGGATTTTGAATTTCAAATAAAAACTTTTGTTGTTTTAGAATTTGGAGGAAATGACTGCTAAGTCCTTCCGTTCCACTATCGTTTAAAGCGGACCGCTACTGTCTTCACTGCCTGCGGATTCGTTGTGCAATGACTTCACAACAACAAAATCCTGCTTATTTAGCTCGTCGCAGTCTCACTCACCTTCTCACCAGCAGCATCATCAAAATCATCATCCTTCTCTTCCATATCCATCCAAGCAAAATCGTTTGCGAAACGTATGCATTTATGCATTTGCATGTTATGTGGTGGAGTCACGGTGGTGCGGTGGAGTAGTGAAAATAATGGAATGGAAGATCAGTCACCTCACCAGGCAGTTTTAGGTTCTTACTTAGGTTGGGTAACGTAACTAACGTATAAGATAAAAATAATAAAAAGTTAAACGTTTTATTTGGTAACTTCACGTAAATTATCCTCTTTTGTATGGATGAATTGAATGATGCAATATTATGCAATGTAAAATGCAGAGCCGCAGCCAATGCAGATTGCAGGGTGCACACGGACATATTGTGCAGCATGCAGACTATAATTTATTAAAGTTCTTCTGCTAGCAAAGGGCCACCCCTTTAATTTATCGCTGTCATCTGTCATGCCCGTAAAGAACCCCTTATTTCATACTCACCGGTTACCACCTCTAGTGTACGTCCATGGTGGTCATTTGATGGGCCATTCTAAACATTTTAAGGCATAAGGGGACCTCCATATGTCCACTGTCCAGAGACAAACGTGAGATTTCTCTGCCCAAGGAAGGGAGAAAGTCTTTATTTTACAATATTTTTTAAAATGTGAAATTTTCCTGTACCGAGGTCTAGCCGTTCCGTAGGTATTTTTTCTAAACGTCCTACAAACAAATCCTCAAATTCATTCTTTTGTAGAATGGGAAATGGGGAAAATGCATGGAGTATGGACAAGCAACAGTAGCTCAGTTTGTTTGAAAACCTAAAAATAATTCCCTGCAATTTGCCTTGGATGAATATATCTTCATTCGTCATTTTTTGAGATGTTTCCCCAAATTACTTGTCCACGTAATTAATATAAAACCTAGTTAGTATCTAATCTACTAGCCCTCCCATGAATATCGTCGTTTTATATGTATATTTTTTGAGATGTTTCCCCAAATTACTTGTCCACGTAATTAATATAAAACCTAGTTAGTATCTAATCTACTAGCCCTCCCATGAATATCGTCGTCTTATATGTACCATAGTCAGTGTATTTTTCGTGAACACTGGTTTTTCGCTTCAGAAACTGGAAAGGAATAAATTAGCGACGACTACGATAGGCTACAAAATATTAAATAAACATATCTGTCATCTTTAATACACATATTATACTTACGAAAGCAAGTACACATTTTAAAATAATGAAAAAATTGGAACTATATAGGGAGGATTTAGGTTAGCAATTTAGCATTCATTAAACAGTCATTTCATAGTTCATGAAAAGCAGTTTTAGATCGAGTCACGTCAAGTCAAATGTTTAACAATATATTAAATAAATTATACGTAATAATTCCATAAAACACCTATTATATAGACAACAACATTGTAAAACTTCAAGCTTAAACTTTACTTTCCAAATATAGACTTCAAAAATTTACTTCTGTCCTTGAATTGATCCTCTGCAGCATGCTTTCTTTTATTATTAGCTTTTGTAACTCCTTTAGCAGAATTGTCGACTTCGTTTGTACCAGTTGCTTTAGGGTGTCCTTGATCTTGTGTACTTAACGATGACTGAGCATCTTGAATGGAATCATCCAGTGTTTCTTCATTTCTGAATTTAGGAGGAGGTTTATTCAGGAGGCCCCTCCTTTTAAGCTTTTTACTCAGATCAACATTTTTTGCAAAGAACGATGACTCTCTTTTTGCGGCAGATATTTCATTCCTTAGTTTTTGTTGTCGTGATATCCTTTCGTATGCAAGTCGTTCATTAAGATGGACCCATTGAAATCTAAATATTAAAATTATTATTTATTTCAATTTATGATTGTGATCTTTGCTTCATTCTTCATTCACAACAAGTCATTGAAAAAGCTGTGTAGTTAGTGTAGTATGCGATTAACGCGATGTACGATGCTTACTACTCTGCACTGCACTGATATAAAAGTCTTTCCATCGGGCTAAACGAATTGTTTACATTTAAGATAGTTGTGAAAAATCTGATGCAAAACACATCATACCATCAACCATACATAAATATAAATATGCACGTACCCCTGTAAGTATTTAATATTCCAAAGATGATCGTGGTATGCTTTAGATTTTTTTCCGCCGACAGGCTGATTATTCAACATTGCTGTAACTTTTTTAGCGTATTTCCTTTTTTTAAATTCAATCCATCCTTCGGTAAATGTTTGGTTTTTTACTTTTCGTTTTCCTTTCCACGGTTTCTCTGCGTAATCGTAAAAAAGAAAAAAGCCTTGTCACTTGTTTTTACTTAACTTAAACTTACATAATAAAAAAATAATGCATCCGTTGCGTTTACATATGCCAATTGATAGCATCGATATATAATATGTAGCATAGGCAAGGAAAGAAATATTCAGTGGTGCATAATTCATACATTTGTATCATTTGTATGCACAAATGATCATTGTGTCGTATAGTGGTGGATGCATTAATATTTCATTAATTAAAAATTATAATTAGTTAAAATTAGTTATATAATATCAGTGTAAATTGTATCATTTCACATTTGTATCTTGCCCTTGCCACTTGCCTTCAGGTTGAAGAAATGATCTATTAATCTCCCCAAATTGAGAAAAATATTCCCGAACTCTTGTAACATTCATTTTCGGTGGAATCGTTGAAAGATAAATGACTCCAGGTTTTGAATTTTTCTCCTCCGTTTTCTTAAGAGACAATAAATTCAACTTCTTTGGGGACATATTTGATTTTTGAAATCTTGAATCCTTTAACTTAGGGGTATCATCGTGTAGAACAGCTTCATTTTCCGATTCAGATGAACCATTTTCATCCTGTGAATTGTCTTCAACTTCTTCAGATTCTGAGTTCATAATGGAGAAAGTAGTTGTTGAAAGCGAGAGCACTGCTGCCTGAGCAAAATACAAAATAATTTTATAACTGATAAATTCCGAAATAAATTGTACATAGAATCTACAATAGATATTCTTCCTTCACGTGGAATCCAAACTTCGCGCTGTTATCCACTCTCATTGCACCATAATGTCATTGATTCGAAATTCAAATTGCTTATTCATTTGTACTCACTTTCAAATTGCGAATGCTGTCACCTTTATCTTTTACACATCCTAAAATTAATTACAATTTACATTTGCGGTAATTTTGACACCAGAGGATTCAGGTTGCAGTGCAGGTCACGTCCAACGTCAGGAATCTGGACAATCAGGAGAAATACATACTTGACGCCTTTGTTGAGCGAGCTTATCACTTGTAGAAGAGAAAGATACTCTAGTACTCCAACACTGTCCAGTGTGTCCAGCCAAGACTCGGCCACTAGCGACTTGGTTCCCAGAAGAGATCCTTTCAGTTTTAAATAAATGGCAGTTTGTGTAGCTGTGATTGGGAAAGATGTACTACTTCATAAATACATGCAGCAAAATGAAATGTTTAAGTATTTTCTAATTTTTAATAATTCGTGTTTTTATTTCACTGTTTCAGAATGGACCATTGTATTTCCGCTGCAGAGAACCAAGCTCTGAACTGCAATATCATTTTATTGTTAGTTCCGCCTTAGATATAATTGAAGAACGAGTTCACAGTCCAGGTAAAAGTGGGCTTGCAGTTGCTTCTAACCCGGGATCTAATTTGGGACATCCTGGAGGTATTGAAGCTACCCGGGAATTGTATTTAGGGGCGTTGACAGCCCAGGAAGAATATAAAGTGTAAGATTTAGAATTTTTATTATAAGTAAATATTCATGCAGATAAAAAGTATTGAAATAGTGAAAATGGTTATAACGCTAATCATTTCACTTCGGGATATAATTTTCCCGACCACAATCTCATCATCCAAAAAATGGCCGAGTCCGTATAGGAATGAAAACCATTGGGCACAGTTGGGGAGGGGGGGATATTTATCTAGAATGGCGGAGAGGAGAGGGGGTAAAAAATTTGACCTTTGCAAGAAAACAGAATATCTCCACCCACAGTGAAAATACTCATTTTTTTCGCGCTTTGTCGCATGTGTAATATTATATGAAGTTTTAATATAATCATTTTACATTTTACGCGTATTATTCAAGCTTCTAACTGCGATGCACTGCGCCAATATCACTCTCCAGTCTCCAGTGACTGGAGTAGAGTCCAGTCTCTATTGATAGGTGTATACAGAAATTGTACTGCGTATGACAAAAAATACTCTCGTGTCTGGAAGGTCAAAGATCGAATTAAATCGAATAATGCCCACCCGTGTCTAGCCGGCTGTGCCTACTAGACCTCGTATGTTGGTCTGCCTCTAACACCGCTGGTCTAGGCGGCCAGATGTCGTCTGTCCGACACAGACACACTCGCGCTACACCCCGTGGTGGTGATTTTATATCACACGTCCCTCTCTCTACTCTACACTCCACATACCCAATTTAGGAATTACTCCATGTTATTGTAAACACTTTCCCCCGTAATTTTATTCTTTCACTGTATAATGTCTGCATTAAAATCCATACTTAATTAATACTAAATAAAATTATCTATTGGTTTTTGGGTTCAGGTTTGGATACATGACAAATACCAAAATAAAATTTGTGATTGTCATTGAAGAAGGCAGCATACCCCTAAGGGAAAATGATATAAGAATGGTAAGTCTTGTCTTGTCTCTTGTATGTGAGTAATGTGAATGATGGGAAGTGGGTAACATAAACGAGGGGTTATAACTATTTTTACTTTCTGCAGTTTGAAGTTTGCTATAAAATAAAAGTAATTTTACCCATTTCAGATGTTTAGAAAGCTGCATACTGCATTTTGTGATTTGATGTCGAATCCTTTTTATCTACCTGGAACAGATATCACTTCAAAGTAAGTTAATTTTATGGCTTATTTAACTAATAATTAAGCATTGATTTGTGGCTATGTCTATTGACTTGCAGTAGATTGATTTCACTTCCTGATACATTACCAACATATAAAATATACTATAACTGTGTCAATCGATTCCTCATTTATGTTGCTTATTTTTGCAGACGCTTTGATACCATAGTTCGGTCAATAATAAGTGGAAGTGGCAACCTTGCGTAGTTGTTCTTGTGTGGTTTCTAAAATGCTGAATGCAAGTTTGACTATTTTTAACTTGGAGAATTTAAGAAATCTATGAATACCGCTGCTGTGAATACACACTGGAATGTGTGCCCGAGTTTTGCAGAATTTTGGGAGAGAGGATTCCTTATAAAGTCATAATTCCATATAAAATTAAATGGTTTTTCTATATAATGTATTATGTAATTTAATTTGTCAATTTTGAACATTTTGCGTTTAATATTTATTTACGGTAAAGGCTCCCCAGATTATTTGTTAGCCTACATGAAAATAGTCATTAGCCTCTAAAGAAGTGTATTCAAATCGTCGAAAACGATCAAAGAACCCCATGTACAAATTCAGGATATGAAATAGCGGTTTTACGAATTGCGAACTCAAGTTTCTAAGGATAGTTCTAAACATTGTATATAATTTGTGTATTTATGTGTGTAATTTGTAATTATTAAAGTTCATCGATAATGATTTATGATGGTTTAATAAAATTAAGTAGATTTATAAGCTACCGAAACCTATATGTATGGTTTAATTTATAATTATTACTCTGTTGAACGGAGTCCGTTCCGTCCGTGATATTCGTGGTGATGATATCCGTCGGGGCAGCATCCATCAGCATAACATCAACACACCATGTCGTACGTTATAGTTACTAATGCAGACTCAAATGTGCTACATTTAAGAGAAAGTTGCTTTCTCTGCATCTCATTAAAATCCAAAACTTTCACATTGGGGGAAACTTCATGCATATTACTTGATTACACATATTGAACATAATATTAATTATATTATACAGTACGTATACTTGTGTAGTTTAAAAACTACATAGATATCTCAGTCATTATAGTTTCACATGGTATTATTTGGATCATTTTATTAAAATTTCTAATGAATGTTAATGAATATTTAGAGAGGGGCATTGCCGCGTGACAGTGACACGTTGACGATGAACCAGTAATCTTTATGGACACCAAGCTAGCGAGACTGCCTAATAAATGTATAAAAGTAA
Organism: Tomocerus nigrus; assembly: GCA_019776505.1. Taxonomy (NCBI): domain Eukaryota; kingdom Metazoa; phylum Arthropoda; class Collembola; order Entomobryomorpha; family Tomoceridae; genus Tomocerus; species Tomocerus nigrus. The sequence goes on along the minus strand of JABASI010004766.1, from coordinate 5,664 downwards.
GCGTGGCAGCTTCCAATAGGTACTGTATTTGGCACAAACACTTTGCAAGTGCTTTGGTTGGAAAAGATAACCGAATTAAAAATTACCAATACTACTGCTTCTGTAGCCGTCTGTACTCTATAATTGTATATAGGCGATAAATAATACATTCGTTTAGGTATTAGGTAGACCACAAGTACCTAACCTAACACAGGACTTTCTCCACAAGAATTACATTTCGTCTTTTCACGCCTAAATACAATACCTAGCGCTTCAAAATATTTTTCACACCATTTCTAGAAAATTTAATTCTCACTTTAACTTTCACTTTTAAGTGAAGTGAAAATTAACTAGAAATGGCTTGAAAAGCATTTTGGACCGTCATTTAGGCCTACAGCTTTATTGGTGGTATATAATTATATATGTAGTGTTCTGTGATTCAATGAACAAAGTATGGGTACCTCGCATTGTACTAATTATTAAGTTCTGAAAGCAGCTTTATGTAAAAGAGTGCTATATGTCTGTCTGCCCAGTTGATAGCTCGTAAATAGCTGGAGAAAAGTTGCAATTTTATACACGTGTGTTTGGGGCAAACAGATATTTATTAGTCTCGCTTTTATATGGGCGAAATCGGACGCATCTCATCGGGAGTTAAACCTAAATAAAAAATTCTATCTCTTCATTACGGGTCAACAGCACTTTTGTACGCGTGTTTTTGTGTTAGTTGTAACTGAAAAATAAACCCAACTTTGGGGTGACGCTGCTTCCACAACTTTGTTTTATGCCCGTGTTTTACAATGGCTTATTTATTTTTGTACTAAGGCCTGAGCTGACGGATGAATTATTATGTAAATACATGTGCCTTCTCTCGATAGAAATACCCCACACAAACTTCCAAAAGATTCAAAATTGTTGTAAAGGACTATGGCATTTTGCATTGTATAATATATCAACTGCTGCCGGACCATTCCTGTAGTGGTTCAGTCATTTAAGCCTCCAGAACTTTCACTTTCGTTCCTGGGCTTCGAATCCTTCGGGATTAGGAAGTGTAGAAACGATATACTTCATTCTGCTTCACAAAACAAGCCTAGGACAGTAAATTATCCTTTCACTGACGATGCGCAGATATAAAACAGTCCTGAAACTTTCACTCTTTGTAGCATAATTGCATTGAAGCTCCGATTATAATATACAGAAGGGCAAGCTTAACGATTCACACCCGCTTTCTATTTCTCTAAGCCAAAAGAAGTTATTTGTGTTGGCTGAATTTCCCCTCGGTGCAATTTTCTAATTCTGGAGCTACTTTCCCGAGAACAATGCCCCACAATTGAACTATCTCTGTCCTTTTTGCTGTGGCAAAATTATTAATTTTCTTATATTATGCGAAATATATCGATCAGGAAAAATAGCTTACTATACCTCAAAATTATGGCGTATAGCCTGTACTGCAAATAAAATCAAATCAGACGAAGGCAGCATGCTGTCTAATGCGTAACAAGAAAGGAAATTTACATTTGTGTTGGCTAAAGTCTCTTATGGGTGCCAGTGTAGGAAAAGAGAAAGTAACCGCAAACCGTTCATGTCATATAATATATTCACTGAATGAACTCTGGAGTACACAGAAGTACATCATTGCTTAATTATTAGTATTAATTATTATGATATTACTAAATAGTTAACATTCTCCTTCCAAATAACAATGCATGTACTTTTGTTAAACAAAGTCTGCCTGCTTGGCCACTCTGCACATTACTAATAATTAACTTGACACAAATTAATAGTAGGAACCAATTTTTCTTTTCTATCCTTATCCTTACCACTTAAAACGGCCGGGAGGAATTGTTACTGGGAGGAGTTTTAACCGGTAGGAATCGTAGCCTGGAGTGTGATGGTGGCCAGGGAGGAATATTCATTAGGGAGTAATCGTGATGGAATCTAATGTGTAACAAGAAAGGAAAATTACATTTGTGTTGGCGAAAGTCCCTTATGGGTGTCAGTGTAGGAAAAGAGAAAGTAACTGCTGCAAACCGTTCAGCTTATGTCATGCACTATATTCACTTAATCAGATACTTTCTACATGGCATTCCTAATCGTATTAAGTCCTATACCTTCCATCAATTCTACCCAGACGTAGCTGTAGCCGTTCAGGTTAAGATGTTTCACTTTACTTCGATTTTATTTGTACAGCAATTTATTCACGCCCACTTTAAGTAATTTACGGAATTCTTCATAAATAGCTACATAATATACATCAGAACCTGCCTACAATAATAACCATCATATTACTTATTATTATCTTATTATGTTAACTACGAAACTACGAACTACTATACTACAAAAGATTTATCAGTTCAGCATTACAGGTGACATTCATTGACTTTAGCTCAAGGTACCTATACTTATACCCGCATTGAAAAGGATCTTGATGTTATTTAAATGTCTAAACGCCACATTTGATCAAAAATGCCTATAGGAACCAGTATGTGTGTACATATTTGTAAGCGGATTATTATTAGAATCCAATTTTTACCTCTTTCAGTACCTATAATATTAAGTTCATTCATAGGTAAACGACAATTTATATGGTACGAATTTGGTGTATGTATCATAATATATTTAGTACCTATATTATTATATGGGTACCTTCTCTAGAAACTAGCTAGAAAAGAGGTATTCAGGGTATCCTTTATAGCATAGAGCATGCAGACAGAGACACTAATAATGTGAATATTGGGACTTCAGAATCCAAAGCGAAGGGTATCCATACGCATACGCTCGAAATCCGGTTTACTATAATACGAAGACTCGACGGATTCCGTTCTGACTCTTCTACTCGAGCAATGTAACGTTTCTCCACACATCAAAAGTAATTCCGCGACCAAGTCACTTTCTTTTTGGCTCTCCAGTTTAGTTCCTACTTCCCAACTATTTTTATTTCTCTCTTCACTGGCTGAATCGGCTCAGCAATATCCTATGCATTCATCGATTCGACAGTGCTTCAAATAACGTTCCTAAAATCTCAAACCTTGTGCTTCCATTAGCTTTTGTTGTGATCTTTAATTTCATTACATCAGCAGCAAAATCCCTCTTTCACAGTTTTGTTGTCTGATATTCTCTTTCACCTTATATTGCATTATTGAGACTTCAAAGAGAGTCTGTTTCTCTCATATGGACTTTTCTCTCAGTCAAGGAGAATATACAGACATATATAGGTACTTATTGAATCCAATTAAAGGAGACAAAAGTAAAAGCTACACCGAAATGTTCTGATTTCTGAATTGTATACAATAATTGATGACAGTTTTGTCAGTAATTCTTTGAAACGTAATACGAAAAGAGTGAGCTTTATTGCGTGGATATTTATAACATACTGTTAGCTGCAACATTTCACTTTTCATTTTAAGTGTTTTAGTCACACATAGATCCTTTCCGAGATGAAGAAGTTGGTGCCTCAAGCCATGCACAAGAAACATAATATTGTTGTTGTATTTAATTTCTACAATACACTAACAAAAATATTTTACATTTATTACTAGACTAGGTTTATCATAAACATAAACCGTTTATGTAACACAGTAATAATATTCCAACGTGAATTAGCATATTAGAGGAACAATGAATTCAGACAAAGATATCTTGTGCTTGATAAATTCAACGGAGGAGTGCTTCTATTTAAATAACACCTCAAATGAAACAAGCAAACGAGAAAACGACTACATACTCCCATCTGAATACACCGTCATTAGTCCAGAACAATGGAGGTCAATTATTTTATATGCCATAATTTTCACAGTAGCCTCTACAGGTAATATAGCTGTGCTAATTTCCGTTTGTGGTCGTCTGCGAGAAACTCCTTTGCCCATGAATAAACTGTTGCTTCATCTAGCAATTGCAGACCTAATGGTTGTGTTCATTGTAATTCCAAGTGAAATCGGTTGGAGGTTTTCTATTGCGTGGAATGCTGGAAATATTCTGTGTAAGTCTATAAACGATTGTTCTTATACATGCATGTTATTATAACTCTGACTGCATTATGCATTATTGCAATTAATTAATGATGTACATAGAACAATCACTACAGTAGTACACATTAGGCATCAACTATGTCGTACTATTTCTGGCTTTTGTAGCCCCTATTTATCTCGCTTGCTATTTCCTTTCTGTCTTTTTGCCGCAAACCGAAAGCTATTTAATTACTATAAAAATATTAACCTTTAAGTTTTGATTGAAACGAATGTACAAACTAAACAGAGTAACCTCTTATTCTTTGTCATACTAAATGATGCATCAATGTGACTTTTTTAATTTCACATGAGGGAGGGGGGAGGGTAGAAAATATTATGGCTTTATTATAAGAACATGCAACTACAGAGAGTGGCTCAAGTAAGAACCCACTTTCACCATGAAATGACACTTGGTCTTTTCACGTCCAATAGCAGACCAAAATTTTTTTCTCCCTTTTCTAACACATTCAACTTTCTTTTTTACGTCGGTCAAGACTTCATACACTTGAAAATGAAGTGAAAGCCCAATATGCTTAAGTCATATGTCTATTTTGTATTGCCGGTCCCTGTGCTTACTCGTAAGCCGATTTCAATTCCTGGAGAAGTGAAAGTCGGGTATTTAGATACCAACGATGCTAGCTTAATTATACAGATATTATACGTATGTATCTTGTCGTGACATTGTATTTTTGAATATTTATGTATTTCTATTTACATGTCATTAGTATATACTTCTTGCCATATTTCATCTTTATTCAGCTCGAATCCTCATAATCATTTTGCACTCATATTCATCAAGCATGTTGAAAGCTTTTGAGCTAACATTTTATATGATATGCAAATGTAGAGTATAAAATTGATTTGTCAATAAGTGCAAAATTCCAAGTTCTAACAACCGCGTTTCAATGAATGAATACATATGTAAAATATAGCTTACACCCTAATATATCTAGCTATATATATTAAGGTATAGATAATGTACAAATTAAGTTACAACTACAAAGACTACCTGCAGACAGACACACTTCTCCCTCTGAAACGAGACACCTTAATAGGTTAAATTAGGAAAACCCACAAGTCATTTCCTTTTGTGCTTTCATGTTACATGTGCTGTGTCCAACTCGCTTCACTAGCTCTTCCGGTAAATATACATTGCTATGCATATACCACCGATGCAAGGTGAGACTATTGAGACAAGCACACTAGTTCATATTTATAGATTTAATTTGTCACTTTGAGTAATTGTATAGGATAGTCAGATTACTAAAACCAATCTGCTATATTATGGTAGATTCAATGGAAGGCTTCTACAAAAGAATTGCTAAAATACCTCAGAGCCATTCTGAACAACTTTGACTTCGATGTGAGAACTGAGCTTGCATTTAATACCGCATTCGATGCTGTCATGTTAGCTTTAGCATGAGCATAAGTTAGCATGACTGTTTATACAGGGATGTCCAATTGTAAGTCCCCATACCGCTTTCACCATGTAATTGATTTTTCTCTTTTGACGCCTAAACGCAGTATGCTACTTTCACTTTTATTTATCCATCTTAATTTTAAGTCTGTCCTATGTCTGCAATTGCAATTTCTGTGCACAATGGATGTCTTCGGATGCCTCCGACCGAATTCTTGGGCAACGTTTCTGGCCTATATGTGCCCACTTAAACGTACAATTTCA
>JABASI010004765.1:726-13459 GCA_019776505.1 Tomocerus nigrus | reverse complement strand
CCCTACTAAAGATTTTTGTAAAATACCATTTTCAATTGTTTGTTTACATTTCTGTAGTCCCCTTATGGTACTCATACCCTCAATTATACGCCAGCATCACATAACATTGCTCTCACTCGTATACTCACATTAAGTATATGAAAGACAGCCATTAGAAAATCTATTTTTTTTCCTTTATTGACACTATGAAAAAATAAAACAAACTCGACATTTCTAGAGACTATATAAGTAGTAGTTTTTTTTTTAAATTTTAATTAAAATTCTAGCTTATCTCGTTCCCGAGATACATTAATGGAATTTTTATAGTCCACAGAGTTATAACAGAGTAACAGACAGATAGATTGATTATTCGCATAAAGTATCGTTCCGGCACTTGTCATTGAGTCAAGAAGTTCATTGGCAACTATAATTTCAAATAATACAAAAGGTATTTCACTGCCGAGGCTTGATAAATAACCTTCAGGATATACCTTTTGAAAATCCGGTGCAGTTTTGACTCACTTACCTATGCTAAATATTTGATAAGTAATTGTTTTCTAACAAAATTGTTCACTGTGTCATGTCTGCAAACTTATGTATTATTATTTAATATGTAATTTCTGAAAATTTTATGCTTCTTAGCTCACGGTGTCCTTTGTTGTGGTATGTGCGGTAGACATGGTGTTTTACGTATCCAATTTTATAAATGAGCAGTGACACAAGAAAATAACTATTCAAAGTTTCGCCATAAGCTAAAGTACATATATTTATAAAAGTGCTGTATAATTTTTTAAATCCACCGGCCTTTATATATTATGGCATTGTGTAATGATAAACCGAGCTAAGTATTGTCCAGACTTCCGTTGTTGAATTGGCTATAGGAGGTAAGCTACTTCACCTATTAGTTTATTAGGACAAAGTGATGCACGCACACCTTGCCCGGCCCGGGAGACAATAGACACGTTTGTAAAATTAATTGTAAGCTTAATGGGTTATTAATCAATAATAGTAATGATGTATGAGTATCTGCACGAACGAAGTCCGGTTGCATATTTTATTCAAATTGTATGTAGTAGCAGTATGCATGAATATATTTATGACCATAGCCAGTCCTATGAATACATATAAATAACGATAAGAGACCTTTGTTTTGCAAATAATAATTTAGTTGAAAATGTTTTCAACTATTTCAATCTGATTTATCTGTTAATTATTGTTATTAATGCATTGCATGAAATAGGAAAGTGACACTAGAGCAATTTTACGTTGTATTCAAAAATCCAAACTGATTTGAATGCATGGTTAGAGTAATTTTGTGGTGAATAATGAACATATTTGCAATATAAAATAGGCAAAATAAAATATTCAATCAATTAAAGGATGATTTGGCAACAGTGGATGTACGATGCAAAAGTAAAAAGGGAAATTAGCAAGTATACTTAGTAAAAATATAATAGATATAATAGATATGATGATTCTCAAATTTGCGATTTCTGAATGAAACAAAGACGCAAATTATTGTTGTTTGGAATGAATAAGTCCGATTTATCTTTTTACAGTACTTCAAACGTGACCTTCCAGGGAAAAAATGCAAAATCATGAAGAACGAAAGGAATTACCGCATCATATGTACACGTAATTTTTGAAGCCATACAGTTTAAATACAAATGCGTACCTAAGCAACTTTTTATAGCGAAAAAGTCATGCTACATAATAAATTGTGGTAAGTAAACGAATGAAAATTGTGAACGTGGAGTATGTATTGTTGACGTGTTTCACTTAAAAATCAAGGTTAACAAAAACATCCTATATGAATGTTCTGCTTTTTTTGTGCTTTTATTTCGGCTTGACCATAATAAGTAGATTTTATTGAACTTGGATCCAGTATTACTCTAATTTGATTCGGCTTTGCTATGAAGTCCTATTTCCTTTTAATTTTAAACATATTTTTATATCTTCATCTTGGGAATACATCCAGTAAGTGTCAGGTCCGTGAATACAAACATGGATCTATAGTTTGTGTCTGCAACGAAACTTATTGCGACAGCCAAGATCCTATTCATCGTAGTGATAGGGGTGTAGTCCAAATTTTTGAGAGTAACCGAGCTGGGAAAAGACTGGAAAAAAGAGAGGAAAAATTTGGAAAAAGTAAAATACAATCTATCGGTCATTCCTGGAAAGTAACTTTAAATAAAACCGTAAAATACCAAGAAATCATTGGCTTCGGTGGATCATTTAGTGACGCAGCAGGAATTAGTATAGGCAGCTTATCAGAAAATCTTCAGAAAACTCTACTCAGTTCATATTTTTCTGAAAATGGGATTGAATATTCCATGGGACGATCTGTCATTGCAGGTTGCGATTTTTCCAGTCGAAACTACACTTACGATGATACTGCGTGGGATTGGAATCTTACAGACTGGAAACTTGCTCCAGAAGATATTGATTTTAAGGTGCACACGGTTTTACTACATGGTATTCATTACATTGTTATGAAATGCTAAAAATTTCTACTAACAGATACCTCATATGAAAATGGCTCAAAATTTTTCACGAAACGGTGTCAAATTTTTTGCCTCTTCGTGGAGTCCACCAGGTTGGCTTAAGAGCAACGGAAAATTAACTGGAGATGGAACTTTAAACGAAGGAGCTGGCTCAATATTTTGGAAAACTTATGCGAAATATTTACTAAAGTAAGAAAACAAGTTTTTCGTGAATATAAGTTCATTTTTAGAAGGCGTTTTTCTACCCGAATTACCTTTTCGATTTTCTTGATTAGATTGTATTTTAATGTATTAGAAAGATTGCGCAGCTCAAATTTATAGAATTTATAAAGGTTATAAAATTAAGGAATTTTCGTTCATAATATTCATAAAATAATTTTGAATTCATAAATGGCATATTAAGGGACCACTTGTAATGACTAGACTAGATTCGAAACTTTTTTTGAACATTATTAACAAAAATTTCTTTATTTTATAAACTTTATAAATTCTGCAAGTTTGAGCTGCGCAATCTTTTTATTAGAGTGATAGATATAAAGAACAGAAAGTTTTCGTTGAAATTCGAAGATAATCTTTAATTTTGATTTAGGTATTTCGATGCTTACAAAGAACACGGGATCAATAAATGGTGGGGTATGACAGTGCAAAATGAGCCAGGGACAGGATTTGAGAAGTGGTTTCCGTGGAACACCTGTGGCTTCACTCCACAGATGGAAAGGGACTTTGTGAAGACAGATTTAGGTCCCCTTATGGAAGTTTCTGGATATCCACCGGAGAACTTTAGTATAATGGTGCTAGATCACAACAGAAATCAAATCAAAGAGTGGACAGACGTAATTCTAAGTGATTCAGCAGCAACCAAGTATGTAAAAGGAGTTGCAGTCCATTGGTACGGAAATCCAGTTGTCGGACCGGAAATCTATGATCAAGTCCATAAAAAATATCCTAATCACTTTATTCTGGCTACCGAAGCTTGTAACAAAGGAGCGGATGATGATAGAATAGCTCTCGGAAAATGGGAGCTAGGAGAGGAGTACGCTCATGACATTATCACCGATTTATCACATTGGGTCACAGGCTGGGTGGATTGGAATTTAGCTTTAGATATTCAAGGTGGTCCTAATTGGATCGGAAATTACCATTCGGCCCCTATTATTGTCAATGCTACGGCTAAAGAATTCTATAAAAATACACAATTTTACGCAATGGCCCATTTCAGCAAATTTCTTCCACCGGCATCAGTCCGCATTGATTTGAATCGCGGAGAACTAGTTCAAAACAAGAAATTCCAAATCGCAGCATTTCTCAGACCGGACGGAGGGATTGTTATAATTGCTATTAATTCCTGGCCTGAAGGACAATTTGTTACTTTGAATGACCCTGAGCTTGGAGAATTCAAAGTTCAAATCCAACCTCGATCTTTCAACACTTGGCTATACTATTACTAACGAAATGTTTGAATTTAACATGTCTCTGAGAAAATTCTGACAAAGAAAGTAGGGACATGTAGTTGGAAGAAAATAAAATGATTAATATAATTCCTGCAAAATAAGATGCGATGTACGTGTAAGAAAGAATTACTTTTTTTTGCTTTTGGTCAAGCCAAAAACTGAATTTCTGACCTATGAAATATTTCTATATCTCTTTTGCTACATTAGTAATGCTATTGAAAATGGTTAGGAATTTCTTTGCTTAAATGTGTTTTTTAAATGCGTAGCCATTATACCTGCATAATATTTTTATCATTCAATCAAGAATTTCATTGTCAATGAGAACTTCAAATAATAATATGTAATACCAATAGGATTTACTTCAATGCCTAGGTTCGATAAATTGCCGTCAGTATACCTTTCGGATATCCAATGCAGTTTAAATGATTACAAACTTTGCGAAATATTTAATACACAATTAATGCTTCCTAACAAAATTGTTGACTGCGTCATTTCTACAAAATTATGGCTTATATATAGCTTCTGAGTTAACCGCTACTTATCTCACAGTGTCCCTTTTTGTGATATGTACAGTAGCCGTCATGTTTATTGCAACTTATCTGTTTCTATATGACTATATGTTTCTGTATGAGCAGGAATCATCCAAGAAAGTGACTAAATTTGCGAAAGAAGCTAAATTATATATATTTATTAAAGTGCTACATAATCGTTTTTTATATCCACCGCTATTTGAATTTAATAGCACTGGATAATAATGAACCGTTCTAATTATGGGTTTTCTTTACTCGTTGCAAATTTTCTAAGGTGGATTGGTACCTAGAAGCTAGACTATTTCAAATTACATTAAGCGATGTACACTTTTCCCGAGAGACAAGAGACAATAAGCAATTTTGTAAAATTCATTCTCGACAAAATGGACAAGTAAATCATAAGGAAAGTATATTTAGGTAAATTTAGTTCTGTTGGATAAGTAAATTATATACATATTGTAATGTAGTGTTAAAAGGAAGCTTCATAAGTATATACTATGATTGGGTGAGTTATATTATAATAGGTTCACGGAAAACTCGTAGCTACATAGACGATTTCATATATGGGGTGTTGGAAATATCGTGTCTGCGTGCGGCAAGATCGTATATTCAAATGGAAATATTGTATCTAGATTTCGTTTATTGGAAATTTGTTGACCATTTGTGAGCAGAAGAATATTAGTGATTTCAAAATCTAATTGAAATATCTCATAAATTAAATACACAGTTTCAAAGTACATGATCTGCCATTCCCATTTGCACACGCAGACACGATAATTCTAACCCATATACGAAATCTTCTATACGTATTTTTCGGACACCGCCATAATAGTGCCTATCTCTGATCTAATTGGCAAGTGAGCTGATCATAACAGAAAGTAAAATAGTCGGTCTGTAGCTTTACCGTTGGCTCTATCATCTGACCTGAGCTTCCCCAGCTACAACCAACTTTATACCTCCGGCTGAACAATGATTTCGGAAAATACCCTAAAAGTTCTTTATTGTCATAACAGATGGTCATGCGTTTACCCATTTACACCGTACACCGTGGACAAAGAAGGGAAAATTTTAAAATTAACTTCAAGGAGGCGTCTTTTCTTTTGGAAATTTGCGGTTTGCGCCATAGTTTTTCAATTTACATTTTTGTGCATTTCTTTTTATTTTACTTACCGTTTTCCAACTGTGTCGATATCCAATAAACTATTTCATGCATTTTGGATCCTGATGCATTGCTACGGGTTGGTTTGTCAGGGCAATATAATATCAACAAGAGAAAATGCGGTACAATCACACAATGCATTTCCTAAATTGTGGAAATTTCTTGCTGGTAAGTGTAAATTAAATAGATATTACAAGTATTTTCATATTATTGAATTTTGAAATCCATTTAAAGAACCTACTAAAGGGCAGAAATTGTCGCTGTTTTATTTTAGACACGTGGAACGTAGTTGAAACGAAGAAATTTGATGAAACATTTTTTGTGCTACTGTTGGGGACTCCTGTACAAACAATTTTTCCATTGTTGCTTACATGTCTGTTCTTTGCAGATGCCCATTCATCCAGATACCCATACTCTTATATTGCCACTTCGATGGGAAATAGCTCGGTATATTTACTTCCAGTATTCGCCATTATTGAATTTTTTGGATGGTACAATATTCTCGTTCCCATAATGTTGCTTTTCAACAACTCTTTGGGAAATTTCTTTGAAATGATGCACTGGTTGAACTATCTGAGGTAGGTACCCCTGCCGACTTATTATTTTATAACATGAAAATATCATAGCGCATTGCTGCGATTTACAATTTGAATTTATTATTATGTAATTAAATCATTATGCATGAGACTGACTTTTTACGATATTTGTTATTATTTTCTTTTATTATTTTAGTATTTTACATAATAATAATATCTGTTAAGAAAAAGGCGGTTGATCAGCAATCGTACATTTCATTTCATAAAGGTAATTTTACGTCAATTTACGTTTTGAAAGTCGTTACACCGCCTTTTAATTTTTCAGAAAAAGAGTTCAGTCGGGCACAGCAAAGACTTCTGAAATTTTAATTTCTTACCGGGCACTGCAATACGCTGTGAATATCCTAGGGGAGCTGTATTTCCACTTTTTATTTCCAGGATGTCTTCTTATTATATTAATTGTGCTTACTGTCGTGTTCTACTTATCCATCACCATGTACGACGTTCTTCCGTTTTCGGAGTATATAATTTTCCCTTTCACTTGCATACTACAAAGCCTGACAGTTTTAATACTGTTGACTAATTTCGCTTACATTTTTACTATATCATCTGCTCTGAGCGAGTTAAACGAGAAGGACAGCAAGTTATCCAAGGCTTACAAAGCCTCCTTTGCACCACTAAAATTTTGTGTGGGCAGCTTTTTCTTCATCAACAAGTTGACAATTTTCACATTTTTCAATACCTTACTAAACAACATAGTGTTGCTGCTTACAACATTGTAATTACAATTTAAATTAGACTTTGTGCCTATAGGTATTTAATTTTGTTAAAAAACTCAAATCAAGAGTAATAAACCACAACAAGGAAATATAAAAAAGTACCGGAATAACCCCAATGACGTTGACCCAGTGACCTAACTTCTAATCCATAACTTCTTATTTGTGCTCAGTCGCGCATAAAAAAGTTTGAAAGGAAAACTCGAACTACAAGCACCCGCTGGTTTTCCTCACAGCCGTCGAAAACTTCGCCGGAAACCAGCTATGCATCAGTAAGCAAGTCGCAATTGGAAAATCAAAATTTATAAGAAAATCTTAAACGCATTCCGTACTTGAAAATGAAATAGTACTTGAATAATAATATGGAATAGCAAAATTTTGTTTATGTCGCGGGTCTTTAAACTTATTTCTATTAAATGATTTCCAAAAACAAAGAAATACTGTGAAAATTGTAGTCTGATCATCTTACTCATAATTTTTCCTGTCTTATATTGCCACTTATGTAGAACTTTATGACTATATTTTGTTTTAAAGCCATGAAATGCAGTTTTAGAAGATTGTTCGTATTGTTGCCATTTGTATTATATTAATATGTAAAGCGAATTTGAATGTTTATGCCCTGAAATTGTTGTTTAACATGTTTTCGTATATTTTATTTGTTTCGAATGCAGTAAGGTATCCAGATATGGTAATTTTGAATTGTGGTGATTTTGTACCTACTTTTTGACTGGGAATATCCTGTAAACTTAGATTTTTTATTATACACTATTATATGTTCCATTATCGCCTACGTAGAAATATCAAAAAAATCGTCATTATACTATCGTAGGTACATTTACATATTATTTGTGTTAGTTATTATAGTGTATACAAACGTGAGACATATGGAGTCGTCATAAATGGTTAGGCATGGTAGGCTGGTGGATTTCTTCAAATGGGCAATTAGTAGTTGTAATAACTAGTTATTGCTAGTCGGCGGTTTACGCCCTTTCCTTGTTAAATTTTAGGTTAGAATCTTCACTAGATATTTAAAATTCGATAAAACTCTGTACGTTCCCAATAGGGTTTATATTCTTTTGAAAAGAAATATCCAATTTTGATGTACCTACTATATATGTACTATACATGTAATGGCAGTCGCCAAACAAAAACAAAAATAAGAAAATGATATATTCGATTTCAGAAGATGTTGTGTTTTCGATCAAGGACAGAGCATTTATTAGTGAAGGGTAACCTTTACGCGGTGTCTTCATTCTGCGCATTATTTGTGTAAAAATGAAAGTTCTGTGAAAAAAGAAAAACCTGGAGTTTATTTACGTGACTTTAATTCTTCTGGTAGCTTCATTTTATATACCGTTCAAATATTGAGATTTTCACCCGGCTCGATATCATCGAGTTGCATTTCTTACTAGCATTCTAAACTGTTTTTTTCTCATGATTTTAATTATGAAGATTAAATAATGATAATGATAAATGAGCATAGTACGGATATGTTGCTTAAAAATATGTATGTAAATAATATGTGCTGAGAAGTTACAGAAAATGTACTAAAAATAGAAAAATACGTGTTAAAAAATAGTAAAAAAAACGCATGTTTATTGAGAAACATATGCTCGATGATGTGAAAAGGGCCTGGTACAACTGTTACAACCGTGTGGGGCAAAAATTGAAAAGCAATACTTACGTGATTTTAACCATCATCACTGCTGTGGTATTAATAATTTTTAGAAATAATAAGTATATGCATAGAAGAAGTAAACCATTCGCATACATACCGTGTAATTTCCAATGAAGTAAGGCATCCAGAAATGGTAATTTTGAATTGCGGTGATTATGTACTTTTTGTCTGGGAATATCTCGTAAACTTTAATTTACTATTATATAACAGTTAAATATGTTCCATTTTCGCCTTCGTAGAAATATGAAGAAAAATTGTCATTATCATCGTATTTATGTTATTATAGTAAACGGGAGACTAATCGAGTGTCATAAATGGCTGGGCGGAGTAGGCTGGTGGCTATGCACTTTAAGAAATTCCCCTATTATTTTGTTTTTTCCAAATGAGCAATTAGTAGTTGTAATAAATAAAGTAATGTCATATTGCTAGTCTATCGTTTACCTCCATTCTTTGTTAAATTTAATGTTAGAATCTACACTAGGATATTTAAAATTTGATAAAGATTTGTACATTCACTCGTGTTTAAATTCTTTTGAAAAGAAATATTCAATTTTGATGTACGAGGAAAAATAAGAAAATGATGTGTTGGATTTCAGAAGACATTTTCGATCAAAGAGCTTGGGTGACTTTTGCATGGTGTCTACATGCTATTTGTATTCCTTGTGTAAAAATGAAAGTTCTGTGAAAAAAATTAAAATAAAGCAAAATTTCCTGGAGTTTATTTACGCGACTTTAATTCTTCCGGTACCATAGTATGTGCTAAAAAGTGACAAAATATTCGCTAAAAAACAATATATGTGTTAAAAATTAGTAAAAAGAAGTGCATGTTTTATGCTTGGTGATGTGAAAAAGGTCTGGTACAACTGTTACAACCGTTTAGTGCTAAAATTAAAAGGAGATATCTATGTGATTTCGACCATCCCCAGATGTGTTGTAGTTTTAATAATTTCTAGAAATAATAAGTACGTATATATATATATAGTACATAGAAGAAGTAGATTGTCAACGCTAAATTAAATTTTTGAATCTGTATTACGTTAATCTAAACAATACTTTATGTCGTAATCGTCAATCTCTGTACTGTCGTACTACAGCACGACTATTCAGAGAACATACCCAATGAGAATCCTTCAATATTTGATTTGGAATATTTAATGTATGGCTGAATATTGTAGTATGACACAACGCGTTCAACAAAACCATCAGCTGCCACTTTTGTTTTAATAATAAATGAAAACATCACAACTTGGGACAGTCTTGACTTGTTATTTAGCACATTATGTACTTATCTGTATAGAAACAAACAATGAAAAATAAATTGCGAGGATTACACATACAACGTACTATACTTTGTTGGTTTGAGTAGAATCATCAAAATTCAATTGTACAAGAAAAGGTCACGAAATCATGATTCAATGTTTTATAACTCAATGCAATAATCCGCTTTGGCCTGTAGCCTGTATATGTCGTAGCCCGTACGAGAATTCAGCCCAAGCCGGGATTTTCCAGGCTGTACAGGAATCCGGCTACAGGCTAGCCTGTACGAAATATAGTGAATCCAGGCCGAGGCTGGATACTTGAAAGAATTTGAAAAGTTTCGAAAATGCCCATACCGCCTGACAAATCCAGTCCAGAGTTGAATCCGGAGGCAGGCCTGGGCTGCAATCCCGTACAGGATATGACATATACAGATATACCTAGTGTAAATAAATCTGCCTACACATTTTGTTATTTCCTTTCACTATTTCCTTGAAAATTGTCGTCGTACTGTGAGCACCGACTAAGGCTGAACAATGATTTTGGAAAATACTTTAAAAGTTCTCTATTGTCATTCATAATAGATGGGCACGTATTTACCCATTTATACCTTATACCGTAAATAAAACAAGAAAATTTTCAAAATTGACTTCTAGTAGGCGTATTTTCTGTTGGAAATTTGCTGTTGGGGCCATATTTTCTCAATTTACATTTTGTGCATTTATTTTTATTTTGCTTACCATTCTCTAACTGTGTCAACATCGAAAAAGCTATTTCATGCATTTTGGATCCTTATGCACTGTTATGGGTTGGTTTGTCATATCACCGTACTATCAACACGGGAAACTACAGTGCAATCGTATGATGCATTCCTTAAATTGTGGAAATTTATGGCAGGTAAGTTAACATCAAATATTATAATTGATAAATTTTTAAATCCAGATAAAATTTATAATATTATTATTATTATTATTATTATTATATTTATTTATAATTGATAAATTTAAGAAATAATGTTTTTATTAAATGTATTATAAACAATAAACTGTAACCAGTAATGCTTGTGTTACAATATAAAAATAGGGAAAATGTGTCATTTATTTTATTTTACAGAAACATGGAATGTCAGTGAAACGAAGAAATTTGACGAAGCATTTTTTGCGCTACTGTTGACTATACCTGCCCAAACAATTTTTCCATTATTGTTTGCATGTCTGTTTCTTGTTGATACACGGGCATCCAGATACCCATTCTCTGACATCGCCGACTTAATAGGGAAAAACTCTGTATATTTCCTGCCGGTATTTACAGTTGTTGAATATTTTGCGTGGTTCAATATTCTTGTACCCGTCATGTTTTTTTTTCAACAACGGAATGGTTGTTTTCTTTGAGTTGATCCACTGGTTGAAATTCCTAAGGTAGGTGTAAGCTACCGTAATTATTTTTGGATTCCATTTTCATTCTGACATTTTGGAAGAATGCAATCTATCCCAAAATTCAACAAAAAATGACATTAGGACTATCAGAGGGATCTATATACGATTAACTTTAAATTTTATCCTTTGCTCCGGTAGTTAATTGGAGATTCGATAACTCTTATTAGGAAATCAAC
The DNA here is from genome assembly GCA_019776505.1 of Tomocerus nigrus. Taxonomy (NCBI): domain Eukaryota; kingdom Metazoa; phylum Arthropoda; class Collembola; order Entomobryomorpha; family Tomoceridae; genus Tomocerus; species Tomocerus nigrus. The sequence goes on along the minus strand of JABASI010004765.1, from coordinate 1,977 downwards.
TTTATAACAAGACTAATTAACTTTTTATACGATGCTTCCATGATGCTACTACTATTGTGTTCCTTAATGAGGGCTGTATATTGTCATTATGAAATTAAAATATTAATATTATTTTATCCATCTACATTTGACAATTTGGACAAAACAGCTAGGGATGAAACAATGAAAAACTACAATTTCATCTCACAAATATACAAAATGAGGGTGGATAAAACCACAATTGTCAAAAATAGACTTAAAACATATTTCATTCACCGCAACGCTGTCTCTCACATTTTGATTTTACCATAAACATAATGTCTTTACGGTTACAAATCATACTGGAGATCATATTATTGATTATTTAAACTACCTTTCAATTTACAGGGAAAGAGTTCATTCGGGATCAGCAAAGGCGCCTGAAATTTTAATTTCCTACCGGGCCCTTCAATACACAGCAAATATAATAGCAGAGCTATATTACCAGATTATGGTTCCTGGTTGTCTGCTCATTGTACTAATTGTGGTTACTGTCGTCTTCTACGTATCTATCACCATGTATGGCGTACTATCCTTATCGGAGTAGGTAATTTTCCCTTTAACTTGCATTGTACAAACTGTTGCAGTAGTAATACTATTCAGTATTTTTTCAATGCTTTACACTATAACCGCTGCTATGAACAAGGTTAGCGCCAAGGACTGCAATCCAAGGCTTACAAAGCTTCATTTGCACCGCTAAAAGTTTGTGCAGCCAGTTTCTTTTTCGTCACCAAATTGACAATTTTCAATTTTTCAACACTTTAATAGACAACATAGTATTCTTGCTTACAACATTGTAATTATATTGTAATGTTAGGTGAATTACGGCTCAGTTTATGATGTCCATTCCTTCGATATTAGCACCGATTATGGGCGAATGCAAGAGGCCACCGGTGCCTACCAATTCATGAGTCTACTGCGTGACCACCGTTTATTTATGAACACTGCAACCGGATTTTCGGTGTTAATTCACCTCGTTGTTTGCCTGTGGTCCAAAGTTCATGAACTGGTGCCAGATGCAAAACTTATGAATAATCCATATAAAACACCGCAACCGTCGTTTTAAGTATTGTTTAATCCCCTTTTTATTATTTCCTCAACTTTATTCATTACTCTCTTGTCGCTTCCTCTCCTCCAGACCAACTCTCAAAACCGACTCCCCAAGACCGACTGCCCCGAGTCGCTCTTTTCCATCCCGTTACATAGTTATTCATAATACAATACATAGTTGTT
>JABASI010004764.1:0-13462 GCA_019776505.1 Tomocerus nigrus | reverse complement strand
GACTCTTATTTCTTGAAATAATACTAATTAGTGAAATCTCCCTGGATAATTCATACACATGCAATCTAAGTTAACTTAAGGCTTAATACTCAAAGAATAGGAATGGATTACAAGAAGCAACGAACTATAAATGTAACTAAATGTATATGGATACTACTACTTGTGATCTACTACATAGCTTGTTTTGACTTTGAGTTATTAATGGTATTCAGTTTTGACACATTCTTATTATACCTATTCCGACACATATACGGAAACGTGTAGTCGTAATAGCTAATTGACTTAAATGGAGATCTCAAGTTTCACACTAGAAATGCTCCTTATATATAAATTGCTAAAAGTATAAAGGTAGGTAGGTCATTATCTCTTTGGATAAAACAATAATTGATGGCTAATAATTCCCGAGTCAGTGATACAGACACAGACATGATTATCGTAGGCGTGCGAGCATGACCTTCAACTGACAGTGAAATGATGATGACATGAACGACATCAGAGCAGGTTGGAAAAGGAAAGTATGGCTAAACTGAGACGAAGTAAATGGGAAAGTGATTGATTACCATATGGCGTCTCGTTGTTCTTTGTTCGGGCATTCAAGTCAGCTCCATTCTGCACGAGTAACTCCAACACATCCACCTGACACACAAATAGAACATGAAATGTAATTATAACATTATCATCCCTTCACTACAGCTTCACACATTACATTCTCTGCAAACAGTAGCCAATGACTTTTACTCCACAGAGAAAAGGAAATAAGAATATGTAGGCACTGGGGTTCTATGCTCTAAAAAAAATCAGCCATGCGATTGAATAGCCATAAATTTATATAGCCCCTATTTTTAGATTGTCATAGAGGAATGTCGAGAGCAGAAAATGGAAAGCTTTATTACCTATAGGAAGTATACTAGATGAATTATTTTGTGATATCAAAATTCAATTCTTAGGTTTATTATTAGATCAAGCATACATCATCGCTGCTCTAATAAAACCCACAAATATTTAGCCAGACCGCGTATAAATGTTTTCATTGCTACCTACCTAGGTGCTATTTTTACCGTCTCGATGAATTCAAATCATAGTCATCAAGGCCTTCCAGTCGTAGACATGCAGCAGGTATAAAACCATACCCACATTACGTAACAATATTGTTTAATGTGGTAAGTACAGACGAAAATAACTAAGATAATAAGCACCAAATCGTACTACGTGAATATGACTATTACTATTATAACTTTTTGTAACCAACAATATGTATGAACCTACACTATTGCTTTGGATAACATGTATATATCAGATTTGCCAATACAAAATAACTACGATAATTGTCGATTACCCTTTCATTTATAAATAGTTATAAATGGGCCGTTTTTTGCATTGTATTACAATACAAAAACACAAATGGTGGTTGGTAGTAGAGTAGCGATACCTTGAAGCGACTAAAGCGAAAGGACTAATAATGTGGGCAACATGAATGCATGGATAGCTAGTACCTAACAGTAAATCCTACTTTTATCGGCATCACCACCAGGATCTGAAATCTTTCTTTTTTGAACAGCTATTCAAAACTGTAATTACACACTACATACTTAATTAATTTTTAAAGTAGGTATAAAGTAATTGAAGTTAAATATATTTTGGTATTGCAGTTCCATAGAATGACATTTTTCTCTTGAACTTGCTAAAATCAATAGAAGAAGAAAGCCTAGAACGTAGCCGACGGAGTAGGTATTGACAATCTAATGATTTTCGTCTCCATCCACCAAGGTCTTACTCTTAAGTCACTTTATGTGCATTGTATTTGTATATCCACATCTTCTCTTGTACCTGTATCTGTATGTATGTATATGGATTTCATTTCCTGTGCCTCCATTTATATGCATCCTAATAGAATTGTGTCATCATTAGATGGATTGTTCAGGAAATGAAGACTTTATCTAACGGCGCTCTGTATACTTGGTCATTGATTGAAGTCCTTTCTCCCATTTATTCCCTTTGAGAGTGTCTTTCTCGCGTATGATGTGCTCTCTGTTTACTTTCTACCATCCGCGTCCTGAGCTTTCTCCTCCATTGATATTATTATTAGCTAATTATTGTGTATTATCTGCAGACCTCGAGTCAGTTGAGTGGATTTGAGCCTATTGAGCAAAAGCTAATTAGATGTAAGATTGGATCACACAGAAATCACAATTTATTATTTGCAGAAGGTAGGCGTTTTATGCACGAGTCAACAAGTTTCAAGCACTATTACAAGATTAGAGGCTTACAAAATACCAACAAAGAATAAACATCAGCTAAATCCTAGCATAAAATTTCATCCTAGCAAACTCTGTACAGTTTCTTTGATAATTGATATCAACCCTGAAAAGTAAACAGGTTGAATGTCATTGATTTGACATTGACAAGACCGAAGGTTTCCAAAAGTTCTTGCTTATTAACATCCCTGCTAATATCAAAAGCGATTTCAAAACTCTTTGGCTCTTTCCTGACAGGACGAAAGCATTGTAATTCCCTATTATAAATACATGTTACCGTAACTCTTGAGTAATGAGACATTTTCAAAAAACAGAATAAAATTTCTATGTCATTCACTATGTCAGACTCACAATTCGTAGTAACACAATTGACAAATCGAAATTCTCCAAAATCTTTTGAATTTAGCAGCAATAACTCTAAGAATGGGAAAAGTGCTTAAAAGAAGCACAAGAGGAAATAGAAAAAAATTAATGTAATGTAGTAGTGTAGTTTTCTATGGATAGTATTTGCAATGCAATTAATTTTGGCAGACTGACGCAGACCCGAAACCCTTAGATGTACTTACTACATGGCACTGCAAAAACATTAGGAAGTCAATTTCATATTTCTTTATTGCAGTTGATACTTAAATCAATGTACCGTCTCTACTATATCTCTGTACTGTAATTGTAATGTGAGTGGGAGAATACTTATTTGTTCAATATTTAACCGTAGAGAGAGAGACTCAGGTAAGGAACAACTGTAAATCTTGTGAATGTGTTCCATGTTAGACATCCATCTGTAAATATTTTCTTTATTACACCCCCAGACCCCCATTTCCATTACACCAGTACAATAATCGCTTTTCTCGAACATAAATAGAGTTTTGGACATTACTCACGAAAATTGAGCTCTGTGTGTATGGATGTTTTGCAGGAAGGAAGAAAATGAGCAGAAGCGTTTCTTTCATTCTTTCTAGAGCTACAGAGTAAAGTTTTTATGGCTCCTGTATCTAAATGGCGTAGAATATAGCGTCTAAGAAGAAATGAGCAAGTAAAACAACTTAAGCTAGAATGCATTATCTGTACACTAGAGTAGATACAAAAGCAGTTAACATACGGCAGCATATGGCTGTGGAGAAAGTCCATCATGTAAAACTCTCTGAATGTCTTACTGACAGAAAAGTGTGAAAGTGCAAATAGAGAAAGTAGGGAGAGTGAAGAAGGAAGGAGAATTTAGTGTACGTATATCTACAGAGAAGTGCAAATGTAGCCAAAGAAAAGAATCATAAATCTTTCTTACATGACCCCAGCAGGCTGCCGCATGAATAGGTTGCCAGTAGTCTTTGTCTTGAACATCAGTCGCCACATGATTATCCAGGAGAAACTCCACGACTCGAATGTATCCATTTGCAGATGCAATGTGTAGCTACAAAAAGTAAAAAGAAAAACTCATTTCAACTAACACAATAGTACCATTTACTTTTGTTAATAGCTCTCTACCGTTAATACAACTGCGCTACTAATGCACGTATATTTTTGTAGATGAATTTTTCTATGCTTCTATATCTTGAGCCTAAAAAATCACATTTCAATACATATGTATTTTTAATACAATGCATAATCAGATTATCAAGTGTAGAAGGAATCGATATTTTTGCTTTCCCTGTGTTAACTCCAAATGAAACTTTCTCTGACCTTTATTCACTATCAATAATAGAATTTTTGCAAATGCGTAGTGTGTATGCGCCTTTCGTGTGGTGAAAGTTGTGAAAGTTTTAATTGAGAGTAGTATTGGGAAAGAGAAAGTGAGATGTCAGTCGCTGATTACCACTTACTGTACGTTATCTTGCGTAGACATGCTAACAAACGAAAGTAACGCATAACGGCAGAATTTTTCATTTCTTTCGTACTTCACAATTTAATTTTCCTGTAGTTCGTGTAAAAATTATTTTAGGATGAGACTGAATTACTGGATTGTACATGCTGACATAAATATTTCCATTAAAGAATGAATTACTGACATTACTGACAACTTATTGTTGGAAAACTTTAGTTTTTAATTTGCTAATACAGGTGAAAAGGAAGATATCAGGAAAACAGCGATTTATTTGTAAAGCACGGAAAGTAGTAAAGCCTCTAAATCCTCTCGGATGTTACTTTCACGTTATCTATAAGAAATGGGCGATCTTCGTCAGTTTCTACTCTTTCTTACTTGTCTTTCCAGTCCAGCTCCCTAATAAAGCCTTTTAGCCTGTCTGTTTACAGAATTTCTCGCTCACAAGAAGCCAATAAGATGCTAGTCGTTAGCTACTTCTTTTGTATTTGTGTACCTACAGTATGTGATGTGATGATATTATAGTATTCTACAGAGAGTAGAGCTAGATCTAGAGAAACCTTTTTCAGTAAGAGCTAAGACGACTAAGTCTTGTAACAACGTCCATACTATAGTAAATTCGATAAGATTGGATGAGGTGAGGCTGTTAAACACACAAGTTGACTATTGCCTAATAAAATCTACCGCACATTTAATCCACGGAAGCTTTAACTCTCTGAGATTCTCTAAAAATACCCAGATAACTCTCTGTATATACAGCATACATAAGAGTAAATAATATAAGAAAAACAGGATGATGGCAAACAATAAACTTCGTGTGTGTTCCCTGCGAGCTTCTTCTGTCCTGGTATTGCGAAATTGAATCATCACATCCTATTTACACTCTTCTCTTATTTGATTACATCCTCATTCCTAACTCTAATCAAAATTGCAATGCAACGTAATGTAGCGTAAAGTAAGGAGCGACTGACCTCTTAGCTCGTGCACAATTATCTTTCCTTAAATATAATTTACACAGACATAGTACTGATTAATACTTTCTCATTTTCCACACAGAGTACTAACCTTAGACTTATTTATAGGTATACAGTATGTCTATATATACTCTCACATTTCTCCGGAAATTATCATAGAGAGGGTAGTTGGACGTTATTACAATATGGATTTTATAGTCACACTACTGTCTGAATACTCAGAAAACTTTTCATTAGTTCTAGTGTAAACACAAAAAAGTGACGTACGCCGCGAGTTCAAACTATGAGACTAAACCATAATCTAATATCTAATCCTCTTACTCAGACGAGCCAAACTCTTCCGTAGCAGGGCAAACAAACACACAAGTCAAAAAGAAGAGCAACGAGGTTAAACTACGCCTTTTTGCACACTTTGGCAAATACGAAACTCCTAGCTGCTAATCGAAACAAAGTTAAGATGGATTGTATAAAATTTGATAAATTATCATCATCAAACATATTTAAGGTTACCAAACTATTTCCTTCGCAAATCGGCAAACATAACTTGGCGCCCATTAGTAGTAAACATTGAAACATCGAATCTCTTGCATAAGACTATCACCCACATAATAATATTATTATACATTGTTTTGTTTATTGCACCTGTGCCCTGCCTGTCCCAATTAAATCAATAAATATGATGCCTTCTTTCACCAATGTAAACGGGTTTAATACGACAAAATTAGCATTGTTTTTACAAGCTACCGTAGCACGTATGACGTAGTTTCGTACCTTAGATACTTGCAGTTTATAACCAAAGGAATTTGGTATAAGTAAACTACCTATCTGAGTATTCCTTGTTAGGATGTAAATATAATATGTAAACATGCATAAGTTGTGTTTGTAAATACGTGCATATGTTATTGGCCTGAATTTATTTTCCGTGTGCTCTGCTATGCGTATGTTTTTAACTAATCCCTTAACGGTTGATTAATAGTGAAAACTAAGTAATTAATGGCTAGTCCTAAGAGTCCTAACAATGTAATGCTCTAATTAGCATTGCTATTCATTACGAAGCGAAGTATTACGGAGGAGCTAATGAAAAGAAAATAGGAATTAATGACTAACGGGTGTTGCACTATCTGCGTCACGGTATTCCAAGTCTCCACCTTCACTTTGGATAATTTGCATATCTTGTAACATTCTCGTTTCAGGTAGAGCTCGGATTTCTTCAATCAGTTCTTGCGTTACTCCTCGCTTGGCCATTTCTGACTCAATGTAGTCCAGAGTCGCTTCTGTTAATTAAAAGAAAAATCCTCCCTTGAGATATATTTATCAGCATTGACTTGCAGTGGGACAAGCTAGCGGAGACAAAATGTTATTAACACAACAACTCTAAAAGCTTTAGTTTTCTTCAACTCATTCCTGCCATTACCTACTAATTAAGTAATTAATGGCTTACTAATTTTCTATACAATTATTATGTATTTATTATAGGACACATACTCGAGTTCTGAGAACAGTTCTCACCTTCATCACAAATGTCATATGGCATATTTCCTTCGGCATTCACGGCAAGTAAATTGGCTCCTCTGTAAAAAAACAAATGTAATCAGTAATTACAGATAATATTATGTGAACTGAAAAAATCGTGCTGATTACGTAATAATGTACCAAATTACTATTATTTTCTTTTGTGTAGATGGATCGCAACATTTTTTGCAAAATTTGGCACTTCATTTGTTTGTTGTGTTAATAATACGAAGGTATGTATAATAATATCATAAATTACAAATAGCTTATACATTTCAACTATAAACGGAATTGTGCGTGGGGTGTAGAATTGTATTGTGCCCATATGTAACTCTAGTTTTCCGTTACATGTGCAGAATTCTAGGTATATACTTGGCTAATACAATAATGGTATTGTTGTGTTAAGTCTAGTTTCACATACAACAAAACAAAACAAAATCGAGAGCAAAAGAATTACACAGCTACAGGAAAGTAAGTCATTTGGCTTCACACAAATGTTGACGTTCTAACTCTACGTAGTATACATGGGCATTCTTCATTCATATTATGGATATGGATAGTAATTTAGACGAAACTAGATCAGATTAGATTGCTATCAGACAATGGTGACCTCGCTCATGACATGTCACACCCACACGTTTTATTTTCTTCTGCACTTGTCTCAAAGTCAAAAGTGTGCATGAGCTCGTATTTATTGTTTCCGCATTTTCACTTCATAAACAATAACAATTAGTCAATAAATAAGTGCCACCATTATTAACAACACTCTCTTCTTTAAACCTAGATTTAAGGTTGACCGTACTCTTACGTGGCAAGCGATAGTTTAATGCACTACATGCTAAAGTTATTCACAGTGACAGCCCTCAGTGGCCCAAGACAATTATTTGTGCCACAATTCTGCAAATTTAATGCATTAGGCACCTACAAATAGAATATTGTTCTGTGTGAGACTCTTAAAAATTAAATGGCAACATTTGGTGATAGCTGGGAAATTCATAATGTAATATCATGAGCTTTTATGTATAATTAAAAATAAGCTCGAAGTATGCAAAAGTTAAATATTTGCATTAAGCAAACAAATCAAACCGGATCAGAATGTTGTTTACTTACTTGCAAGTGTCATTCTGTGGTACAAATGTTCTAAAATTAAACCGAGAGAAGGTCAGTGTGTGCCGCAGTAATTTATTACCGTACTTGTCTGCGTGGGAGTCATTTGTTATTCTGCTGCAAATGTAAACGCTCTTTAGTCCTTGAGCATATGATAATAACACCTAAAGTTCTAATCTTCTTCAAAGATCAGTTTGTATGTAGCCCTATGTGGTTTCATACCATACATAATCAGAATCAGAGATAAATATTTACTCATTCGGTTGATGTTTATAATTTACACGATTCTGTGTATGTTTTGGATTAATTTGATCTGCTATATAATTTAACTTGAAAATTAATTAAACTTCACGTTCACTCATTACGTATCAGCTTTCACATTACAATTGACATTTGAACTTTTCAATGCAATTATGGCAAATGGCTTTTAGTGAACTGAATAACGAAATTATTTAAAATTGGCAATTTGGGTCATTCCATATGAAACAATCAAATAGTAAAGCCTCGTCTCATCTCAAATGAATACAGAGATGAGCATCCATAACAGAATATTCATATTAAGCATACTTAATACTCCATACTGTTCATATTGATTCCCTTTATTCTCTCATTCTCTTTGAGTTGAGTATAATATACATTTTGTAAAATCAAGAGTGAGAGAGAACGGCTGTATATTTTCCTTTTATATACGTTAATGTATTTTGCCTAGTAATTTTGCGTGGTCAATAACAAAAGTGTAGCGTGGAGGACAAAAGAGCGTTGGATGCAATTAGATGACCCTCGGATAGGCTTTAGGTAATAAACTAACTAAATTAGGAGAAAGAGTGCAGAGAGAGTGCAAGTGACAATGCATTGTGATTGGTGATAGAGTTTAATGTTCATCTCTAGCAGAATTAGCAGATGTATAGTCGGCGGGAGAGCCACATGACAAGATCAACTCTATAATTATCTACCTACTTGATAAAAGTGTGTGGGTACCACAGACACTCAACAAAACGACATAGCCCACAATTACCAATTCTACAATATAATTCCAATTTAATCAACCATAAGGCAGAAAGTAACAATGTTCCTCTGTAATTACTAGACTAAGACGCTAGCCGCAGAAAATACGACGATACTGTTATCGGAATACTCCTCCTGGCTTATTTTTCATGGAAAGCGAAATACAATGTGAAAACCAGAGGAGAGTTAAACTTACTTTAGAATAAGATACTTGACGAGATGCAGATGTCCACACGTAGCGGCTGCGTGAAGAGGTGTCCATTTCTCACTATCTTCCGAATTAACATTTGCCCCATGGTCCAACAGAACTTTCATCATTTCTTCATTATCATCAATGCAGCACTATAATAAAGAAAAGTAAATTAAATTTCATTTTCTCTCCAGAAGGATTTGTTTTGCTTATCGGCATTTTTAGTAGTAGAAGAACGTTCTTACATCTGTATGCAAATATCATTATATATTTCATTAACTAAAGAGAAATATAGATACTGGTATTTATAATAGATTTAGGGAGATTTAGGTAATAATAATATTGATCAAAATCAACCAGTTTACTATGCAGGCGAATTCGAGAAAAATGACTTTTGAAACTAAATAATGTACAAGTAGGGACTTGATTCTAAACTGCCGTTTCATAGTGCATGTAGTGGTTCTCGAATTTATGCTAATGTATCAATTTCAAGTTTAAAGAATGCCTTGATTGCCTTCCACTTTCATACTTTCATCCAACCACTTCAAAATCGCATACAGGTATGGTATACCGTCAAGCTTATATTATGTTTGTAAATCATGTAAAACGTACAGGAAACACGAGAAAATAAATTAGAGGCTAATTTATGATTCCAGGTCAAAGAACATTTTTTAGCATTAGTGTCACAGTTTTGAGTTTCGTCCCTAGAATTTTGTTTGACAAGATTAGTTTTGCCATAAAGATTCTGGGATTTTGTTTGATGCTATTAGAGGAATGCATGCATAATCCTGACTTGTGATAAATATAGTTCAAAGAGGATTGTAAATTGTATCACGCATGACGACACTAAAGAGCTAGGATTTTCTGCCTGGTCGTCCTTCATGTCAAATCGAGCCACCACATCATCACCACTTACTTACGGTGACAGAACGGTATGAATTGTACGTATCTCATCTATTACATAAGTGGAACTTGAGCTCATTTTCTCATTAATAATCAAAGACTTATTCGCATGCAGAGGAAATTAGCCATGACCATTAAGCGTAGAGCTGTGGTGAACTCCTTCTCATCAAATCAAGAGGGATCCTCTCCCATACCATTATAAAGACTAAAACCACCAAAACTATTATTATGTCACTTATTGTCTAGATACATGATTATATATATATAGTATACTCTGTAGTGTAGTGTATGGAACCGGGTGAATATAATTTGAAGGGGAGACAGAAGAGGATTGACGTAAGTAAAACAAATAACTTCACATGGCTAGCCGAGTTGGGAAGGTGAATGCGAAACTACAGTGGATGATATAATATCATGAACAAACTTTCATACTACACAATCGAATTCAACCGCATTTTCTACTGCGAGCAATAATCGATATTAAGCATACCTCTTATATAACTGCAAATTTAGTCTGGAATTAAATTTATTGAATGTTACAAGTTTCGATGAAGACTACTACCTAGATATTTCTGGTCCAATTCCCAGCCTGTCACCCAATAATAATCTATTGACTATGGGACAAGCTCTAAGTGTATTAAATGTAACTTAAAATTGTATTTACTATTGTTATCTACGTGCGTACGTGTAAACGGAAAATCTCTTCGAAGTTTTATTCGATCCGATTTACTTTGTCAATATATTTCATTTGTCTTTCATGCATTGTTAAAAGCCTTTAGCATAACGCCTAGTTTCTAGATAGGGAGTTTACAAGCAAAATCCATCGGAAACTAGAAAATTGATGTAACGTAATATTGTCTATCCATTTCTAGCAATTATAGTTAATTGCTAGCGACGATACAAAACATGTATTATGCATAGTAACATTTTTCTATGACAGAGGAACAGTTTTTTTTCTAGTCGTACATTGTGAATTTGGAGTTGTTGTGAGCAAGGCAAGGTTCAGAATAGCAATTTACTATGAAATCAATATAGGACTTATTTCGTTGCAAAAGCAATATATAAAATAGAGTCGACTTGGCTTTATTGTATTTCACTTGGGGACTAATACTATTCCGGACATTTTACCTAAAGAGCAAGTGAATTCACACTGCAAGGAAAAGCAGCCTTAACTCGTATCCTCCAGATTTTCTACATTTTTACGACCTTGCACGTTCAATAGAGAACACCGTTGCTCAGCTCAATTCATCCAACAATAGTAAAACCTTTTTCCTTTCTAATAATGCTACAAAATTGTGCAATATTATGATTGTCCATAAAAGGAAAATGTATAGGTTCTCCCTGATACAAATCAGACGCCAGCCAGTAGTGCAATGCAGTGATAAAATCCCTCAGAGCATTAGCGTATAATACACCCCGTCAATTCTAATTCAACTCCAATGCACCTGTACTGTACCGTTTCTCTTCTTTTTTACGATCATTTTTTATCATTGAATGGGCATGACAATAAAATACTCTTAGATGATGCATAGAGAACAACAATAAAAGGATACTTGTTCCTTCACTGTTCTATATGACTTACATTGTTACATCTGTGGGTGGTACACACTGTACAACCGCATATTTCATTGATATGCAATTTCTATATATGGCTAACAGAAGGGAAATGACACTTTTTACGAGACATAGCTATATCTACTCGATTCATCATAAATAAATGTCGTTAGAATTTCATGCATTGAACAGTAATTGTGACAATGATTGATATTTCGCTAGACTTATGACCACGTGCTGTACTGTAAGTCAATGTTGCTATCAACTGTACATGCAAACTATTAATTCAACTGGGTAGGGGAGACTGGGTACAATCCGCGAACTTTTCGTTTAGACAATTTTATTAAATTACATAGGCAAAAATAAATTGATTTAATCTTTTAAATGTAATGATTTGGACTCAAAAAAGTTATTTTTATTTTTAAAAAACGCTGCAAGAGTCGGATTTTCACAATTTTTTGTTATGATGTCTTCAAAGTAGAGCTTAACATTTTGAAAATTTTTGCGACCCAAAAAAGTCAAAACTTCATTGAAAATTACTCACTTCGCGGATTGTACCCATTCGCGGATTGTACCCAGCTTCCCCTACTGTTTAATTGCTGCCATTAGCTGACGTAAAGTAATGAGAAAAAGTGATTTTATATGTATGCAAGCGAGGGCAAGTTATATATAGAGCCCTTAGCCACAAATGAATTAGTCAGGTAGCAAATTTTCACGAGAACTTATTATTAGCACATAGATGAAAAGGAGTTTATTTGCAACCATAAATCCCACAGAAAATACTGGAATGTAGCATTATTTGCAAGCACGTGGAGCTATTTATATTGTCCAATATTATGTCTCAGGTTGGTAAATACCAAGGTCATGAAAATGTAATAAAATTAACTCGACGTTTTCTACATCAGTTCTTGTATAACAATATAGAAGTAATGGCCAAGCCTGATTCCATCATGTACGCTCTATGTAATATTTCGATTTGCCAGAAAATAATTTCCTTTCCCAAATGTGACACAAATGTTAATTCTAAATGTCTATGGGATTTTAAGGTAGTTCTTAACTAGCTACTCCGATATCTTTTCTTTCATAATAATTCCTCAGAAAATTGTGAGAAACACTGAATACATTTTCTAAGAATTTTCATTTCCGAGTTTGTTCTGGAGCATCTTGACAGATGAGTGAGTAGCAAACCTACGGAACATTATGATGCTTAGGATTCACGTGGTTCCTACTCATTTTCCAGGCAATTAGTATTTGTGTGTTTAGGACCTAAGGCGAAATGTGATAACCTGATAACTCACTTATAAATGGAGAAACTTCTAACTATTGAGTAAATGAAGTTATTAATTTATCTATAATATGGGGGCCTAGCTGCACTGCAATACGAATATACTTACTTCATGAAATGAACAGTAACAAAAATTGTCTTTCTAAGGTTGGAGAAACTTCTAAATATTGAGTAAATGAAGTTATTAATTTATCTATAATATGGGGGCCTAGCTGCACTGCAATACGAATATACTTACTTCATGAAATGAACAGTAACAAAAATTGTCTTTCTAAGGTGGAAGGTATATAAATCTCACCCACGATGCACATTTTATCAATCCAATTACACAATTTGTCTCCGTGTCCGTATGCAATAAAGTTAAACATTTCTGTAGCTCCGTAGCAATAGTCTGGGACAAAAGAGCTCACGAGCTAAAAGCAATATTAATATTATTTTGTGTATTTAATTGCTAATAATATTATCCTGACATCCCATAAAAATGCAATTTTGAATATAATGAAATGTAATGATATTGAATTCTGCACGCCAAACTTAATGAAAAACTTTGTTTATAACCAGATCTAATATCTAATGCATAACTGTGTAGGTCTTACTCTAGAGCCTATAATATAATACCTAGTCAATTTTTATTGCGTTCTATAGAATGCTAAAAAACAATGTCAAGTAATTGCATTGGTATTGATACATTTACATAACACATATACCGATCATTTTTTCCTATTCTATAAAATTTCTATTAAAGAGACTAAGACTACGACTACGACGTACTGTTTCTATTTGCTAAGTGCTTCTTAGATTCTACGTTGCAAAATAAACGTAAATATTATGTAGCATCAATTGATAAGGAAAGCCCTACAA
>JABASI010004763.1:0-13462 GCA_019776505.1 Tomocerus nigrus | reverse complement strand
CATGACTAAAAAAGTATTTCATGGGAGCATTTTACATGGTGTAAATAACATTCACATCTACCGCTACTTTTTTACATTCTTTTTTACAAAGGTTTATTTCATTTCAGTTTCATTCAATTTGCCTGTGTATTCAAGCGGGAGTAGGGCGGAACTGGGAACTCTCTGTATTTGGTTGGTCCGTGGCCGTCGTAGTCCTCCTGTCCTGACCTGAAGTCCAAAGGCTCTCCAAATCCCTCTCTAAAATTTCCGTTTCGTACGACCGCACGAGTCTCACTTCTCAACGGAATCTCTCTTGTATATCCACGTTTTTGCGCGGTACATTTATTTGACTAGGTATCAGGTATCACCAGCGAAAAGCCTAAACGAAATTATATTTTCCATCAAGAATAGTATTATGTCGGAAATGATGTGGTAAGTTATTCTATTTTTGAAATTTTGCACAATACCAGGGTGGGTTTCATGCGTTGCGTGTAGTATGTAGTATCATAGTGTTGGGAAGTGTAGAACGTTTAAATGATAAAACAGTATTGATAATAATTTTTACATATTTTTTAACCATATAGATCACTCCACTCTACCCATACGCTGCCACACCACTGCACTAGAGCAGAAGGAAGAAAACTGAGACTGCAAAATACTGTCATTGTGGAATTTTGTTTAATAGAAATCCTGTTGACTGCTAAAACTGATCTCCATTTACATTACAGTTTGTTTTGTTACATGCAAAATTACTGTGCTGCATTTCAAGTCACAGGTATGATTATGAATGAGTTAAATCTAAAATTAAATTAAATTAACTAATCTGACCTTAACCGAGCTTAGCTTAGCGCATTATGTACATAAGGCAATTATAATTGCCAGTGCAGTGGTGGTTTTATTGCAAATATGAATGTATGTAAATGCATATACTTAATAAAAAATATGCACACTAATGAATAACTCCAGCTTTTTAGGTGGTTACAGAAAGTGTCTATCACGTATCTTAAAATCTAAATTATGTTTGTTTGATGTTGAAAGTTAAAAGAGCCGAAGAAATTATGTGGTACTTTGCTGGTATTTAAACACTGAACTCCAGGCTTTTTAATGCTTGCAATGAACGTCTGACTTCTGAATCATGGCCACTAGAGGATACATTTTCAAAGGAACCTGTTATTTATGTATCTTGCGTGTAAAAATGGCGAAAATGAGGTGCGGTATAAGTACAAAATCGACTAATACAAGATTTTTCTTTTTTCAGGATGAAAAACAATCTCACTACAGAAAATATGGACGAACAGCCCATAGAACAGCATACAATTGACACACCAAAAAATGCGGAACAAAATGAAAAGGACCATGTAGGCATAGAATCTTCGTCTACCAAAAACTGCCCACTTTCCACTGATGCTGAGCCAGTTTCGGTCTCAACGCAAAATAAGGAGAATTTAGAAACTGTCATTAAGTGCGAGCCTGAAGAAGTTGTCATGAAGTGCGAGGCTGAAGAAGTTGTTATTAAGTGCGAGCCTGACTCTTCATCAAGACCAAAATCACATGAACCAGATGACGATCAGGAAAGCATTCGGCAAAGTATTTTAGATCTGATTGAAGACGTTTTCCATGCTTCAATTTGCAGAAATCTTGCTTGTAACCGAAATAATTGTCGGAAATTGAAACGTATCTTTCTACATACCAAGGTAATGACAATTCCCTATAAAGCAGCTAATCTAATTCAATCCAGTAATCAACAAGAAGAATTTATTTTACACGTTTCATTCAAAAAATTAAGTAATCTTTACAATGTAATAATCCTTGCTTTTAAACTTTAATTTGTTCTCTATATGAATTTATGAATAACAGTGAGCGGATCATTATTAATATTCATTGATTGATTTAGGTAGTTCCAATGATATTGGGATTTTTTACGAATCGGACTAGCCATCTCCCCTCTCCAAATAAACTTGTATTTATGGTTATAATAATTATAATGAAGGACACACTCTTTTTTGTCTCAAATTAACGGGGTATTTAAAACTAATAAGATTAGCTTATTTTGTAGAACGAAATTGTATTAAATTATGTAATTATTGAATTTAGGTTTATCGTAACGATTCCCTATGAATTCCTCCCCAACTGCGAAATTCCTCCCGGCTGTGATTCCTCTCGACCCCTCTCGGCCTAATTCCTCCGCGATATCAATTCCTCCTGGTTTTTCTGAAACCATTTATGAGGACTGAGGACTGTTTTGTGTGGCTAGGTTAAAAAAATGGTGAAAACGAAATTAGGGCACTACTACCATTAACTACAATCACATCATAATAATATTTGTGTTTAAAAAAACAAAAGAACAAAAGACATCTAGCCATTTTATTCTGTTATAGTATACATACTATATATTATAACTATATAGCTATATTATCTGGGATTAATTCTCTGCAAATATTTTAATACTGAACTGATTTGGAAGTAATTGTATTAGTTCTGTGTTACTAATTATCTGATTTAATTGAAGTTTCAATATTTCATTTTTCAGAGTTGCAGTGGACGCTTATCAAATCCTCCATGTACTCCTTGTAGACATCTTTTAATTCTTTTGAGTTATCACGCTCATATTTGTGAAGAATCTGCACCGTCTTTGAAATGTACAATATTAAGATGTAAAATATTCAAAGACCACATCAGTAAAGCAAGAGAGAGACAGCAGCAAAGAAGCAAAGAGCAGAATCCTGATAATGTGAACTCATCTGGGGCGGTTGATATGTCCACATCCAATGCTTCAATTTCTACTTCCTTATCGTTATCGGAACCAGCGTCGTCAATATGTAATGATGACACGATTATCATAAACCCAGAAGCAGACACGAAATTACTTCCAGATGAAGACACGAGACCTACATAGAAATTGGTTCTTACCATTCTTAGTACGGTACAATAAGAATGATGTTGCTGACGAATTGTTAGAATTATATTAATTTATAACGAGGTAAAAGACTGAAGTTTGATGATTTACAAAACTATTTTCCATTGTGTATTTTCAGTATATTTATTATAAAATTAACTTGTAACAGCTGCAATTTCTTGATAAATAATTTTTTATTTGCCTAATTTCTGCAATAAACGCTTTGATTTTAATTACACATTCTGTAATTTCCCAAGTCAGATGTAATAGATAATCATTTTCTTGTACTTAAATATTTCAAAAAAATAGCAAAATGTATAATACTGTTATAACAATAATATTATAGCAATTCAATTGTGTTCATGGTTCTTATTTCTGTTGTTGTAACTTTTCGTTAATCAAAGAATAAAATTTTCAACTGTTTATGTTTGGAAGCCCTGTTATCTTTCAGTTTATTAAGACATAGTTAATGGAGTTATTAAGCGTTTTCATTTAAGTTCCGGGTTGGTTACGAAAGATTATATTTGTACTATATTTATCACTGGCTACTGACAATGACAAGTATTTTTGTGATAGTATTACCTAGATTTAGTGTTATAACTATTTTAGGAAATAGTTGCAATGCATACGCCTTATTATTCACCCTTGTAGGTAGGTAGTGTTAATGCCATATTATGTAGGTATATTATAATATAACATTTGTATTAAGAACTAATTTTTTAGTAACTCGATGGCTTCACTTCACGTATTGGGCAATAGTTAACTGTCATTGTAAATCACATAATAGAGATAAATGAAAGAGCATATGCCTATGAGAGAAGCAATAGTTGTAATGCTTGCAAAACATGAGCAAACCGTGAAGGTAAATATTAGTACACCTTTCTATCTTCTGTAAACACGTTTGTACGATTATGTACAAATTGACTGACAACCATTGCGGACAGTTACAGACATCAGACGGATGAGCTTAACTAGAGTAGTTTGCAAACATTGGAATGCAATAATTTGGTATATATTTGGGTTATCATAGGGCTTTTATTGGGATATATCCAGCATACCTACATAGACACGAGACGATAACACTTTATATTAGTGTTAAGTATGCAATTTTATCGTATCATTTATATCTATCACACATCTACGCAATCTACGCCTAGCATCCACTATTGCGTAAAATATATGGCAGTAGTCCCAACAACTCTTCCAATGACATTCAAAGAGTAATAAGGTACACACCTATACTATACCTATCTAACAAAATTAAAGCCTAAAACGATATTTTCATGCTTGTATACAGAAAATACCTTTGCCAAAAGTGAATAATAACTGTGATTCACGTTTGTCTTATGGTATACTCATGTTTATAATACTTCTGTTTATTTTATAGACTTATATTGTGTTGCATTGCAGCAATGAATTATGGTTACACTCGTTAGACTTAGAATGACACAGTCTCTTCGAAGACGCATTTTCTACTCTAATGCATTATAAATCACATAAATATGTATGCAAAATAATGCTACATGTTGGTCTTATATAACTTCGCCTAGGT
The DNA here is from genome assembly GCA_019776505.1 of Tomocerus nigrus. Classification (NCBI taxonomy): domain Eukaryota; kingdom Metazoa; phylum Arthropoda; class Collembola; order Entomobryomorpha; family Tomoceridae; genus Tomocerus; species Tomocerus nigrus. The sequence continues at coordinate 9,035 of JABASI010004763.1, read as the reverse complement.
AGGTACCTATAACATTTAGCTATTCCTAAGTATAAGGTAAAAGTAATGGAAATGAACTTGGGACCTTCAAGGGTTGTTGTTGTTAGAATAAAGAATTCAACAAGTATTTCCATTTTCCCTATACCCTCGTCTATAAATGTTACAAAGTACCTTGTTCCTCTTTTAAGGTCACGCCAATAATTTCTTCTTCCGTGTCGGAAACTACCATAGTATAGGACATTGCATTGTAGAGCGTATAGAATAGCGTGACATAACTGTATGTAGTGAGTAGTGAGCCCACTTAATTACCAACAGCACAAAGATTGCATATAGGAATTGAAATGTCTGCATGCATGGATTTCGTACAAAATTTAGTAAGAGCCAAAGTTTTCCGGAGCTATTTACTTCATTACTTTATCTACCGGATTAATAAATGAGCTTCTCCCAATCTCTGTCACAGTGAATTTGCATTATTGACAGTATGACAAATCAGGAAATAGCATTCGCCATAAAATTACTAGGTACCTACTTCAGTTTTTTTGGCAAATAATGAAAATGAAGCCAATGTTTAATTACTTTGTTTTCTTTTTTGTCTTTTATTCTTTCCTTGAAAACAACAGAGAAGTGAGTGACAGCTGCTAAATAATTCAGTCTCATATTACTTGTAACGGTCATAGCCATAACATAACGCATCATTATGTCTTTTTACTTATCTACCTACATAACATCTATAAATGTACAAATGAGCCTCTATGCTCAATTACTATCATTACTATATGCACTAGTGTATATTATGTTATTACATTATTTCGTGGCTACTATTAATGATTTAACTAGAGATGAGAAACAATTTTCTTCCGCAAAACTGGTAACGTGTAACATAAGTATTACATAATCTTTCAAGGAAAGCAGAAGTTACCAATTCATTGGAGTATATTACAGGTATATAATTATTATTACTGTAAGTTCAGTGCTTATTGCGTAATAATGAATCATCATATACTTGAATTTTACAACTACCTACATATAATTCTCAGTTTACACTACCGTCGACAGTTTCGTTTTTCTTTCCAAAACTGCCTGCTGTACTTAAGCCGTCCTATATATAAAGTATTTACTTAATTGGGACGTTATCTATGAGCTGGCCTTTAGTTTATTTGCAAAGCTTTGTACTAAATTGCAAATTTTAACGATTCTTTTAGCTCCCTTAGCCTAATTCTCACGAGGGGTTCTTAATACAACAGGGATGTATAGGTGTAAATAAATGATAATTACCTAAGCACCATGCATGCGTGCGACTTCAGTTCAAGCGTTTCCTGATTCCTCAATTGCTCTATCTAATCAGTAAGTAAACAGAAGGACATACTTATTTAAATATTTAAACTAGCACTAAAAGAGATTGCGTTTGTCTCTCGCTTCGTTTCACTGTTGCAGCCATCACTCACTCCCTCAATTAGTCGCTAATAATTACTCACTTGCAACTGCAAGCAAAGGATCGAGCACAAGTCGGACGTTTGTTAACGTGAGCTAATGTCCAACTTTACAAACTTTAAATAATCAAATCAAATTCGCAAGTCATTTAACTATATGCATTGAGAACTGACTTGGGTTCATATTTAACATACAACTTTCTAGTTAAGTACTAGTGCAAATATTATCACTTTATGCATCTATAGCTATGTAGGTTATTCATGTACCTTTAAGCCCTATAAACCGAAATCTCTTGTTTGTCCTGTCAACTTTTCTCGGCAACTGCCCTAATTCATTGGATGTTTGCATAATACTATTTCTATAGAATGTATGGCCCTTTATTTGATTTCTATAGATCACAAGATATTTCCAATACAAATACGATGACGGTAACAGCTCTACTAACCATAGCATTTTCGCGTGCAAGAATTATTGCGATAGAATTGTAACGTACGTAAAGAACAGAATGCAAATTCAACATTCTAATAAAACCGTTGTATACATTCGCTATTCGAGCAGGTAGACAGCTCCAAACCCAAGAAATAACCAATTTCTTCATGTAAATATTTTTATGATTATTTTACTGCATGGAGCCATATGTTTTACTGGAAATGATACATAAAAATGTCATCTCAATAATAAAAAATGTAGAAATAATTACAGTATTTCCTACTGCATGAACAGATATAGAGTATACTTGTCATTTTCTATTTCTATGTCAGCGTTAAATGGCTGTAATAAATATTATGCATGATATAGCCGAAAGTGTGCTAGAATTATTAGGTATTGGATATTACTAATTATTTTTATTATTTTGATGCTACAGCTACCACAGGCACAGCTATTAGGCATTAGCACGAATATTCAATATCAGAAATCTTAATCCATTGATTGGTATTTGAATGAAATGTAGGAGATCATAGGGGTGGGCCTGTCCTTATCAGTTTAGTGAACTAATACAAAGTAGGGCTATAAATATAAATATTTATGTATTAAAATGTAGGTGGTAGGTATTGGAAGATTTGTGGTTGCGGTTGTATAGCCTTTGAGTATGAGACAGGAGAATGTCTTTAGTGGTAAAGGTAAATGTTGGTGTTGTTGTTGTAGGTGGTTAGGCGGCAAAGAAATGTACAGCAATGAAATGAGTAGTAGTGGTTGGTAATGCAACACATTTCTTTCAAAAGAAGGATTGCGTTATACATGGAAGCTAAAAAGGCTACGACTATTTCACTTCATACTTACATCATATCCCAGAGAACACGACTTTGTAAAGCAATCGTGTTACTACAATAATACTACATAAATACGTTACTCTCTTACTACACTTACTTATTTATGCTATACCTCTATAGAGAGTATATAGGTATATATGGGAGGATAGGTACATTATATTATATCATTTATATGATAAAAGTGTGCTATTGCATGTCTGTTCTACGGTATAAGATAATAGTAGAACATATGTAGCACAAAAGTCCAAGTCCAAGCAATTCATTGCCCATTGTATGTGCAACACAGCCCAAAGTGTGTTATACTGGTTTAGAAGCTTTAAATGTGCCTACCTACCTACACATCATCCTATATTATTATTATGTAGAACTGATTAAAAGATAGCTAGTGAATAGTGAACTATCTGCTGCATTTACACTCACAGAGGTTATATAGACTAATGTGTTTAGATATGAAGTGCATAATAAAGTATAACACAACTGCGGTAGTGAATTTGAGTGAGTGAAGCAACAGAGAAGAGATCGATTTTGCTTCATCGTCGTCTAGTCTGTGTGTTATGTACACACTTGAGCATATTATTTGTATCCGTGTGTAACTATAATATTTACAATAAGCTCTCTTGTATAATATAACTGAATTTCTATACGGACTAGTTAAATAGTTGTAGTAGGAGAGAAGAGAGGATCGAGCAAGAAGAGAGATGTTTGAAAAGCAGAAGCACGTTACATTGGGATTTCTGTCTGTGCATTTACTTTACTTATAATAGTGAGCTATGTCTGCTATTTCCATTCATTCCAGTCTAGTTGGTTAAACTGGCTTTAGCTATGAAGTAGGCTTCACAGCTCAGCAGCAGCAGCAGCAGCTCTATTATATTTATATATAGTTGGTTGAAAAGCAAAGCACTTCCGGGAAAGGGAAGGAGTTGCCCGAATAGTACTCTTTTCGGCAGAAATTACATTCGGGTTCTGTTCGGCAAAGTTTCGGGACCCAGTTCGGGGATTTCGTCCTTTAGACTACTGACTGTCTCTTCGTTAATGTCGCTCCTGCACTTTACCTACTAACACAGCGACAGCCTACTATATTAGTGTTGTCTTCTTTTCTAAGCTCTTATCATCACTCTGTGTGTGTGCTCTATTCTGTTTGTCCTAACTTTTTCTAGGAGTATATGAGTATTCCTTTATATGACCGCGTTTTGTTCCAGTAGGCACCTCACATCACACAACTACATATACTAGGATGTGCGAAATAGGAGCAGCCAAACTAAAACATTCACTACTTCGTCGTTTGTCCTTTTGTTAAGATTTGTCAAACTACTACGTGCTTTTTGTTTTACATCTCTATTTATTATTGTGAGGAGAGGACAGTAGCCCACTTTCAGTATACATTACATTCTCTCTGATAGTACTCTGGAGCAGAATAATTGCTTTCGTCGTATAACGATATTAACGATCCCGGAAGTGTGCACGTATATACACCTACTTTGGAGTTTTATGTCAAGAAGTTTTAAAATAGGGGGAATGAATTCGCATTGACGTCAGCAAAACTGATTTTTATGACATTTTTAATCATTAAACTACCCGTAAGTCAATTTGTTGTGATTTTCTTATCCAATTAATATTAAATATCGGTAATACTAGGAGCATGAACTTTTACTTTTGTGTAATTTAATTGGAAAATATGACGCACATACATCAAGTATCATCTTACATACAAACTCTCAGATTCCTATCTGTTGTTTTTTCCTCCTTCTATGTCAAAGCATTTTCTACTCTTTTCTAATAATATTTTATATCTACATGACATATCGGAGTTGTATATAAATTGAATGTTCGAGATATCTGTCAAATCTCAGTATTCAATCTCAGCTCACTTTGTGTAGATTGTTTTTCTCTTTCTTTTCCCAGAAGTCAATAGGGAAGCTATAATGTCACATTTTTTTCTATTCTTAGAAATCAAAGGAGAATCATTTGGCATGAACCCCAACAAAAAATACTTCCTGGATATTTGAAATTGAATGGAAGGAGTTCCTACGGATTTGACCTGGCCAGACACAGTGCATTTTACAGATTCTGTAGTGTCATCATCATTCGTCATACGTGTCTTGTGTTTGTGACTTCATCAACCCAAACCCTATTTACTCGTTCTGGAAATGGGAATTCCTCAGTTCTTCTATTGATAAAAATTATCTCACTAGTGCCAAAGAAAATTAATTTTCCTGGAAATAAACTGCAGGAGATCTCAAAGCTAAATTCACCATTAGAATATACAACCTTTAGCGTTAAATCCCAGGAATCTTGAAGTAATTTTTGTCAGTAATTTTCAATCTTGAGAATCTAGTCGCGAGTTGTGCCAATCTACAAGTTTTTTTTCATAGGTGAGCGGTGAGCCTTACGCAAATCATTTTATTATCAGCAATTCAGAAGGAATACCTTTTACTAATGCATATCTGTATTGCATATGTATAATTTTCACAGAGATAACTGTAAAAGGGTTGAGCTCCAGTTTCCGTGCTAGTCTACAATGATGGAAACGAATGTACCGGAACCTGAGGAAAAATCACAGTCACCTCAATCTATTCCAGAGTCACAGTCCCAACAATCGGAGCCAGTACAATTTGTTTACCGTGTTGGTAGTCAAACACAAGACAAATCTCGTCGACTTATTCAGAGGCAACTTATTCTTCTTCTCCATGCTCACAACTGTCAAAAGAAAGACCGAGCTTTCGCTGCCACGTATCCCACCAATGACCCAAATCCTCCGGTGCGGCCAAAGGTAATGCAATTACATTTGTTTGCTTCAGTTTTTACCTTCAAAAAAATAGGATTGCGTAATTAACTATTATTTTAAAATTTTAGTGTCCGATTCAGCAATGCAAAAACATGAAAGATGTTTGGGAGCATATGAGAAAATGTTCAGTGGGTCCCGACTGCAAGTTTTTACACTGCGCATCATCCCTTAAAATCTTAGCGCATTGGAAATACTGTACAACATGGGAATGCCCCGTTTGTCATTTAATTCGTCTGAAAGGAGCGCAGCAGGTTGGGGAAGGTCTGACGATGAAAGCGGCAGAAACAGCTCGAGCCCTTGCTCCGAAACAATTACATTCTGGTCAACAAATTCCATCACCGACACAACAAATGGGTTTATCTTCCACTAGCTCTTTTCCAAGTCAAATGTCACCTCAAATTACAAATAATAATCATGAGAAACAAGAAGTAGAAGCGAACGAAGAAGAGCAAGAGCAGTTTAGTTGCATGGAGCAAGATCAAAACGCTGAGGAAGACTACGGGGAGTTGAGCCAAGACGATGACGGGATTGGTCTTCGCGGAAATTCTCATCATTGCGATTACAGCAACAGAAACAATTACCTTTCAGTTCCAACAGCTGATGAAGTCCGCCGAGCTTATGAGCAACTTGGTATACTAAAATTATTTGGTGCAGAAACCTTTTACATCCATTACTCCTTTAAACTATATAGCTACAGATATAAAAATACCCGTGCTACACCCACGTAGGTATAATACTACAACCTTTTTTACATTTTATCCGGGTATTTCATAGATATTTTGTATTTATTTATTTTTGTTACTTATTTGGAGGATTTTCCTTCCCCATTTGTTTCCCCCTCTATTTATACGCCTACAGATTTTCCATTTCTAACATTCTAACCCTAATTTATTCTATTGTCTGTAATTTTTCCATTCGTTTTCCTGAGTTATTCTAGAATAAAGCAAAAGAGTGAACATATACAACAATAGATATTTCTGGATTTTAGTTTTACTGGAATTCTAGCTATCAAAACAGAAAGTTTTTGCACCTATACACATACCAATTTATGTTTTACGGTGATTTGAGGAAATTACGTATGATTAGTGCTAAGAAAGTCATTTAAATGTTAAAAAGGTATTCCATGCCCAAAAGAAGCGTTGAGCCGGCTGATGGCCACGCTTCCCGGAGGACAAAATTTTGAAGAGAATTTAGGAGAAGAGAAGGAAGACCTGAACGAATGTTCTGACAGTGGATTTGTCCCAGATGACGTGCCATCGATTGGAGCCGTTGCAGATGACGTGGTTAGCGTTCAGGCAGACGAGGCTCATGCAGAATCTCAGTTGTGGAGGCAATCCATGAGCTCTTTGGCAAGAGAGCGTCTTGTTCGCCAAATGTACGAAGACTAGCTAATAACGTACTAAATTAATAATATAATTACGTAGAAAATCTACCTTTTAGCAACGGAAAATAACTCATGATCAACCATAACCATTACACAATCAAAATACCAAATTTACTTACAGAGTTGCATTTACGTGTAAATAGCATGTGTTAGCTAAGAAAAAAACAATGTTACAATGTATGAAAACTATCCATTTATGAAAGGTTAATACACATTTAATAGGCAAGGTATTATGTAGTAAATATACATAAATATAGCCTTGTATTAATATACATACATACATACCAATAATACAAATACCAAAAGCTGCAGTACCCGATGGAATAACCGCCAAAGAAAAGACTTGACCTTTTGTCGAAAACCAGAACGCTTACCATGGACAACCTATTTTTTCTTATTATATCATAAGAGTAGATTGTAGAGAGGAATGATTTTTGATTTGTCTAATTTTTGTATCATTTTCTGTATTTTTGCTTTTTATTTTTTCCTCGTGTAGTCACGAAGCAATATGTGTTACAACGGATGATTTGCGGATGAGAGGAGAGAAAGACCCTAGATTCATTAACTCATTAGCATTTGCTAATCGGATTGAGTTGGAAGCTCATGATTTTGCTCGATCTCGAGCACACTACTACGAGCTTATTTCCAACAAGGTCAATACTGTTTGTCAGGAAATTGCTAAAGAATTTTGTTTAGAAGAGCAATCGGATGAAGAAGAACATCATCTTCAGCCAGTGGAGCATTGTAAACGATTCTCTCGGGAAGAGGCATCGCCTTTGATGTGTCCACCACCTCCTGAGCGAGTATCAACGAGCAAACGTATTGGGGGAATTCCTCAAACTATGAAACAACTCTTAGAAGGATTTCCTTGTGCTTTCAGAAATCAGGGCGAAGATAATTTACCTGATATCAACCTCATTAATCTTATCAATTCTGGCTGTAAACCAAGACGAAGCCCGCAATCACCACAAGTACCAAATTCCTTACAATTCAATTACATTTCCGGCTGTAGAGCTGATTGTCAAGGAGGTCCTGATTGTCCATTCTCAATATAACATTTCCAATTATTTACTTCTCAACGACAAATACTTTGTAATGAAACGATGAAATGAAACTACCATTAGTGTATTACAGAAATACAAACAAGTAGAAACACTTTTTACAGAACAGTAGATTTTTAGTGTTGTGACAATTAAGTCGTCTAGCTACAATAGAATTACATAGTTCTACTCTCCTATTTATAATTTTTTGGAATCCTAAATACAACTTGATTTTCTTGATGATGATACATTTGGGATTGTATTATGTATTCCTCCGATCCGATTGATCATGTGTGCACCTATACAAATTATCTATGACGGGTTTATGAATATGAATTACTGAGTATATATAAAAATTAACTCTTCAATCATTTAATAGTCAAAGATGTAATTAACAATATGAATAATACCTATGTAATTTTGGTAAAATAAGCAATGGAATAAAATAGTCATTATTAACTAATTAGCTAGGTACTTATTGTAGAAAAAAGAGTAATTAGTTATTGATTATGTAACAATTAGCAACTTTAACAATGCCAGCAGATTAAAGTCTTCTGTACCATGTTGATCTTCAGCAGATTAATCGTACACATAAATAATACTAAAATAGATCAAAAGTTGGAAACGTTGTTTGCTTCTCTACTGTGCTAAATAATTTACTAAAATAATGTCATGTTTTATTATAAGATTAGAAAATTCAAGCAATGCAGCTAATAGTAATACGAGTTTATAGGAATAATCGTATAAAAGTGAATGAAATTCTTAAAAATAATAAAATTATGGCCCAGAAGACTAGGCTGGCCTTTGGCAAATTATCTAGATGTAGAAACTAGTACCACCGCAAAGATTTGTTTACATAAAGTCAATGTGAGATAGATTTACTTATAATATTATCCGTTGATAATGATTATATGTAACTAATAATGTGCAACTATTTCATGACGTGGCATTGCTATCCATTATTTATTATTTATTTATTATTTAATAGCTAAAGAAACTAAGATATGATTAAGAATGTAAGACATGACATAAAATATTTATAAAGATATACATTATCCCAAGATGAGTTGACCCCCTGTTACGCCTTTCCCCTCCCCTCCGGCGTAAGGGGAAAGGCGTAACAGGGGGTCAACTCATCTTGCATT
>JABASI010004762.1:0-13465 GCA_019776505.1 Tomocerus nigrus | reverse complement strand
TCTGCAAGTTGCAATTCGGTTGTGACACAAAATGGAACGATGTTTTACAACCCAGGATCTAAATCCGGATTCATTCCATCGGGATCTGAAACTTGTCCGATTAAAATTGCAAAAGTAAAAGAAAGCAAAGATAGGATTGAACTCTAATCAATTTATAAAGGAATAAAATATGATGAGAGTAAAGATACGTAAAATCTTGGATTCATGATTTTCTTCTATAGCCTTCCAATCAAATCTGCCAATTTCGATTGGACTTTATCAAAATGGATTTGGCTAACGATGATATTGATGGACACTGTCTCACAGATTCTTTACAAATTTTTGGAGTAGACACTGCAGTTCCGCCAAATCTTTGTGGACCTCTTTCAGGACAACATAGTAAAAACAAGACATATTAGTAATCGCAGTTTATTTTATTTTTAAGAATTTTGAGGTTTTATAAAATCGGATCTTATTGAAAGTGTATCTCGAGTTTGGAAGCAATGACCTATCGACTATGGTCATTAATATTGATGGCTCAACTTTGAAAATATCTAGATCATGGGAAATTCAAATAAGCTACATCGAATGCAATGCCGTTTCTAAACGTAAGAATTAAATCAGTTTTCGTGTAATTTTTTACAACATTCATCCAATTTATAGTTTGTTTAGCTTTTATCATGCAGTATATACAAGAGAACATTATTATAATAATTTTTATTCCTTCGGAGAAAACTTACAGCCCCATCCGGCTGTTTACAGTATTTCACGGAACATTCCGGACAAGTAAGAATTTTAGGATACCCAATGAAACCACATTTAGCAGGGCTTCAGTACACGATTTGTGTTCGAAGTGAAGAAAAATCTGGATCAATTTTTGTAAGATTTTTTTTTGTAGATATGTACATAACACGCCAATGTATTCTCAATGGATTCGATCGACAAATCTAGATAACTACTATAATATCTGTCATATTATTGCTTTCACGCAGTGGTTTCCGTGTCAAAACGAACCCATTGGGGACACTTTTCTTATGGTTGGCTCTGCTCAGTCTCCAACTAATCCTATATCTATAGTAAGTGATAAACCTGGACTTCAGTTTGAAGCAAATTATTAACACTGCTAAAAGTATCAATCAAATGTATCCGCACCTATAAACAATAATTGTATTCTGATTGTGCTATTAATAAAAGGGTGCCTGCAATGGAGATTACATAGTCATCATGAGTGACGAAGACTCAACGCCATCACCGAAAAGCAATGATCGGTACTGTGGAAATTCCTTAACTGAAAGTCCTCCATTTACAGTTTTATGTAAGAACCTTTTTAAAAATTATCTACTACGAGTAAAAAGCTAACGATAATTCAAATTAGAAATGCTGCAGTTTGTGTCGAAAATATTGCTCTTTTATGGTTTGACGATTCGTTCACACCCTAAAACTTAGTTTTCTACCAATAATATTTTGTTTAATCTCAATAGCCAGGGCTCGGCCTTACATAATACGAGTAGTTACCGACCAGCAAGAAGGCAAAGGGATATTCGATGTAGCTAACACCGGATTTTGCTTGACTTGGCTGCAAAATCCTTCGGTTGTGTGAAAAATGGAAAAAATCTGCATATATTTGAATATTCCGAGTTCACATACAATTACCACAATAAATTATAATTTTCCTCATTAAATTATTATCTTTTATTTTTGCCATTACATTATTTTAAATGTGTTTTAATTTTCATTACTACATAACATTACTACATTAATAATAATTAATATCAATGAAAATAATCCTACAAAAACTTTTTGAAAACGAAAATGTTGACCTGTACTATGCAATTAGCAAATACATATACACATATTTCACAAACACCTGTAAAACAATCGCATGATTTTAAATATTTTTAATAGACTTAATTTATATGAAAAACATGACAATCTTAAGATTTTTGTAACATGTATTGAGCTGATGATGGTGGGATCTTATATTCAATAAAATTCATGCATTCATAATCGGGTAATTAACAATAACTATTGACAATCCTTCTTGTGATCTTATCTTTTCTCCACCACCGGAAATCATACTGTCATTCAAATTCTGACGGCCTGTGTAACTGTTATCTGGAAGTCATAGACAAAGTTAAGCATGTGATGAAAAATTCCAATTTCACTTTCAGGCACTTTCTTAGTATCTGTCTGGAATTAAGTAACTTGCAAATTTCTGGAGCATTAATTACTGATTGAATTGCATCTTCGGTACCGTTCAAAGCGTTTTCATATGTCTCTCTCCCCCTTTTCTAATTTTTGGAGTCATATTGTTGACGGAGTAGGATGCGTTGAAGGGTGTATGTCAATATAAGACACAGAGGGTCTTACACACATATAGGCCTATAATACTCAATTTCTTCTGAGGTGGCAAGTGGATATTCCTCCGGACTAGGATGTCTGCTAACCAGGGTTAAGAGAGGGACTCTCAAAATTAATATGTTTCGTTTAAAAAAATATGAAATCCGGAGTACGGCTTAAGTAAGTCGGGTAGGGTATTTATGAGCATTTTCAATGGAAACCAATGTCTGCTCCGAATTTGTCAGCTAGGTACCTACTTACTTATTGATGACCTCTTTACTTGTTGCTTCTCCTTCTTTGGGGTTTACTTTGTGTCCTTGTACCACTGGCCTTCATTTTCAAATCGAATCTATAGTTATCTGGAGGACTAGGACTACACTCTTCTGGACAATCCTAAAAGGTATCTTTACAATTTACAATGATATTTGCTAGCAATCTTTCATTCGCTCTACACGAAAGGAATTGCTTAATTCCTGCAATTCCTGTCAGATTCAAAAAATTGAATTTTCAAAGTTACTATTTAAGCGGACATTTCTTGAAATCTTGGGATCAAATGCGACACAATTTTCGAAATAGGTAGCACATGTAAAACTCACTTTGCAACATTTCCTATTTCTCCGGAAGTACTAACCCGATTGCAATCAGTCTTACATGTAAAAATTCCTAGATATTTTATCTACAGTCCTTATGCTTCACATTTCAAAATAAAATAATTTAAATGAAATTGTTTTTTCAAGGCCAATTAAATTTTTTTGGCTGAATTGTTGTTTTCCACATTAATTAACTTAAAAATGATGATTCACATTATTTAAAACACGAACCATAAGGACTGTAGATATACATATAGAGAATTCAGGAATTTTTACAGGTACCACTATATACAGGTGTACAATAATTAATTGGTAATGAGTACTTCCGGAGAAACTGGAAATTTTACAAAGCAAGTTTACCATGTATTTGATTTGAGTTTGGAGTTGGGAAAGAAAACGTTATAAGTAGCGGTTTCCAACGAATACCTTATTAGGCTTAAAATACTACCCGATTTTTCAGTATAGATCTGTATGATATAGTACGGTCTATTATTATTATCTTATAAATGAATATAAGCACGAGAAGAATAACATTTTAAACTATTTTGACTGAATAAGCAATCTTTATTAGTCTAAAAATCATTTGTTAATGTTATGTAGTTGAATAGAAACACTATAATAATTAATTAATTGTTTTCAGTAATTCGTTGTAATTGATTGATAGCAGAACTGTGTCCTAGTCGACTAACAGCCCCCGTTCTAAAAATCGGGGGCGGAGGAGGAAATACTGACAGCATGCTAGAATCCTCATCATTAAAATCGAAATCATCAGTCATAGATTCATTTGACAAATTGCTGACATCGGAATTGTTGAGGAAAGCTTGAAGTTGGTCGATTCCCGAGTGTCTAATTGAATCCACTCGTGGCTTGTCATTTACAAATAGCGAAGTTTGGGAAGATTCCACTGGACTATCTCCGTATTTGAACTGAGGGCTCGGGGTCGAAAATTCAAACGGGAAATCGTCGTACATTTCCGAAATCTCCTCCTCGTTTTCTTCCACCTGCATACAAAAAGGGAATATTCAAGTTAATTGTTTTTTAAAATAATTTTAAGATTCGCCATTAATTGCATAATTAAAATTAAAGATAACTACCTATTTACCAATATATACGCAACGCACACTAAGAAATGAATAGTAAACAGAATTTCTTACCGTTTCCAGTTCTTGGACTATCGTTTGAATTGTAGCAAATTTGATATTTTCATAGATATGCTCGTTTTCACCATCATCTTTGTCATTGGCTTCATCTCCAGGAATTTCTTCGATTGAAACACCAACATCTTCGTCAGTGTCCTCCTTATCAATTTTCTTTACCTCGATCTCAAGAGTTGTTGCAAGGGAATCTAAATCCATTTGTACATTTTCGTATGGTATAGGGGGAGGACTGTCAGGAGGTGGGGAACTGTCGGCATTTAAGTCTGAAAAATCCGACAGAATTTCTAAACTGTCAATGTCAACTGACTTGTTAGATGCTGTTGGGGACAGTTTTGAATCCACAGATAACAGTTGAATTTCTTTTTGTATTTGTTTGTCATTTTCTACATTAGAATCTGGAATTCGTTCTGTCTCTTGACAATTTTCAGTGTCTGTATCGCTATTTCTGATTTGTGAGAGGGATAAATCAACATCAAGGACCTTAGTGACATTACTTTCGGAAGTCTGATCTTCAACGGAATTTGCGAAGCTCTCATCCATAGTGGATTTTGTCTTTTCGGAACAGATTTCAATTACATCTGCTTTTTCTACCTGCATCGTAGATATTTCTTCTGTTGGAGCTACAACTTTGTTTTCTACTTGACGTATCTCCTTTTCAATAGCGGGTATGTTATTCGTAGCAGCAGAAATTGACGATGTTTCATCGACATCTTCCGATTTTTTCGTTTCTGCATCGCACGCTGAAATATTTGAATTTTCGAAAGAACCCTCAATATTTTCGATCTCCTTTGAACTTTCTTCTGTGTCGGAAATAATTATCGATTGATTTTCAAGGACAGTTTCTGATTTTTCTTGATTGCCCAAGGAATTTGTTATCTCAGCAGGCTGCTCCACTGCAGGAGCGGTTTCCGCTGAGTTGGTATTATTTAACTTAGGAGGTCTGGGAGGAGGGCTGGACGTGTCAGTTGTGTTGCTAAAATTATTTTCTTCTCCGTATTTGGAATCTGGTAAGCTATTTCGTAGGAAATTAACAGTTTCTCCAGATTTCCTAAATGAAGAATTTGAGAAAATTATTTCAGGCGCGGAATTTTTCTTGGCAAGAACTTTATGAAAGATATTTTGTCGTGGGACTTCATTTAATTGAGGATTATTCTGTTCGGACTGAATAAGTTCCAAGTGTTCTTTAGACACGGGTTTATTATTTGGAGGAACATCGTATATCGCAACAGTTTTCGTACAATTTTTCTTTTTCGGGGGTAACGGAGGTAGGGTCTCGTCTGACTTATTTTGTAGCCGGCAGGATCTTGAACGTCCGATATGACCAAAAGTAGGATTGACAGGAACGGGATTAAGAACAGCAGCAAAACTTGTACTTAGTTTTTGTGAGAGTCGATTGAATCTAGCTAATTTCAATTGGAATTCATCAGATTTGTTTTCCCGAATCACTGTAGCTGATTCCTCGACTTTACTTTCGGGAACAGAAGGTTTTAAGTCTGTTTCACTGGTTTTTGTTGTGATAGTTGACATTAGTTCTGGAATACAAGAAGAAGCAGTGGAAGAAACTGAATCATTGGAAATTTTCTTTTGTAGAATAGGATGATTTTTAATTTCTTCTACACTAGCAACGCATTTTGGTTCAAGTGTAGGTGTTGATACAGAATTTGATCGGGAAGACACTTCTGAATTGCTGTTACTTTCTACAGAATCAATCCTTTTCATATTTCCAACTTTCTTTTTTAATTCGTCCATGACATTTTCATTGTTGATGGCCAACTGAGAACCTACAGGGTGGGGATTTTTTGTTGCAGGTTTTGCCGGGACATTTGTGGGTATGGCAGGGGCTTGTCCTTTTTTCGGTTTTTCTTTTTCCTGAGAATTAGTACGACTGCGTAAATCTACAGGGCCAGTAATAACCATCGGACTGGATTTACTCTCTTTTTCTTTCTCTTTTGATTTCTTTGATTTTTCTTTGTGAAACATTTTGTGGAAAAATCCTCCGAGGGATTTCCATCTTTTCCCAGACTTTTCAGGAATGGTCGATAAGTTCTGAATGCTACTACAATTGGAGGAATCTTCATCAGAACTGCCCTTGAACGAAACATTTTTCCAATGTCCTTTATTTTCTGGAATGCTTTCCAAATTCTTCCCTTTGCTATTATGAACATCTTCAGGAGCTTCTGAGATTGACACCAAGGAATTCCGATTGGGACATCCACGAGACACTTGGGAAATGCCGTTGTTTCGTTTCTCGACTTTCAAATCAATTTTCTTTGCATCAAGTTTTTCCCACGGATCATCCACAGCTTCGACTTGTTCATAGATATCGTTATCACCACCGCCATTATTTTCTTCCTTGCCACAAGGTTCATAATTTGTTCCTTCGAAATCTAAAATTTCGTCGTAGTGATGAGAGCCATTATCTTCATCCTCCTCCTTATCCACGTCACTATTTCTATTTTTCACTAATGGTGACTCCTTACTGAAACTTTCAATGAGGATGTCTGTCTTTTCTGCCATTGTGGATCCAACGGACAATTTTCGCGATAATTCTCTTTTAAGTTCACCAGCTTGTGGAGAGGATTCCAGGGCTAACATTGAAGTGGAGTGACGCACTTTCCCATTACTGACAGCTTCGATTGAATTAGAATTTGTAATATTCCTTCGACGGAATGAACTATTACTACCATCGTTGCCACTATCGTCTTTACAGGATAATTTACCAACACAATTAACCACAGGGGACTGTAGAGAAGTAAAACTGTGACACTTTTGCATTAACGGCTGTGCTCTCTCGCTCTTCCCATAAAAATTTGGTGGCATGTGGTTTAGGGTGGAACTGATATCATCAGTTGAAGTGTTCAGAGACTGCAACAAAAAAATGAAAGGGAAAACTTACAATTATTGCAATAGATTGATTGTTTTGTCATATAGCACATATACATGTATTGTGATGTATCATCCTTAATGCGTAGTTTATGTCTGTTTACAAAAGACACTAAAATAAACACAACGTTACGTAATCATGAATATGAACTAAGTAGGTAAGTATTGAGAAACTATTCATACACCTCCTAAACTTCTAATACCACATACAAAATGATATTATAGCTGACTAATAAAATAAGCTTACAAAACTTACCCATTGTGACAAAGCAGCAAAAGAATAGCGGAAAAACTGTTTTCCTGGGTCCGTCCACACGGGAAATGATAGTTTAGGGCAGGATGATGCTGCTTCTTGAATTGCTATTAGCCAGTGATCTGATGTTGCTTTATCTAACGATCTCTGTAAAAAATAAACCATTTATTATCATCTCTCATCCTCTATTTTCAGTGCAAATTACAAATTCGTTTGTCTTTGTAGGTAATATAGATAAGGAAAACATAAAATTAGTGTTACCAGAAGATAAGCATGTTAATATTTAGATGTACAAATAATATAATTCTCGATATTTATAGTCCATGCTAGTAGTATGAAAATAAATGATAATAGTATGCATAATAATAGCTTCAAGCTTAAGCTTACCAAGTAATACACTTGAGTTCTCGTGACAATTTGAAGAGGAAATCCTTTACAGCCTCTAATTTGTATGGGACGAACTGTCGATGCGATGCCTAAATTAATTGAGCCGCAACAAGCGGAGAGAGACTCATATTCAGACTTGGATTTATAGTATGTAAGTAATCGTCCATCCAACACACACCAGAATTTCTTCCACCCCAACTAGAAACACAAATAATAAATTCTTTTGTTACATCTTTTGCATAAATACAGTTTTCCTGTCTCTTCAACTCAAAGAAAAAAATCATTTTGCCTAAATCTGCATATTTAATTGCAGTTCATTTTATTTTTGCTATAATTGTATTATCAAACAGATGCCGAAGACTTCTGTCCGTTTACTTTGGTTTTCAAAGCTGAGAATAATTTTTTGCTTGGTTTATAATATTATTTCACATTTCTTGGTGAAAACGTTCAAAGCACTGCATGTGCAACGGAAAAGCATGTATTAAAAATATTTTATTAGTGTGGAAGACCGTAGTAGTGTAGTACAATAGTAAAATAGTAATTATTGGTAAATCAGGCCATGTTTACTAGTTTTTTCGATGCTAACCAATAATTAACTGCACTAAGTGACTAAGAATAAGGAAAATTCACGTCACACACTTTACACATCAATCCCTCATCATAGTGATTATTAAACTGTGAAAAATGGGATAGAGAACTTTTAATTTTAATCTTCAGTTGATTAGTGTTGCAGTAAGAATGTACAATAAATGTTAAATTCAGTAGTTCACACGTTATAAAAATAGAGGCATAAAATGAGAAATGAAAATAAATAATCGGATTAAAGTTAGTAGCTAATTAATGTGTCAACGGAGGAAGTCAGACAATTTACATGTTTTACTAACTGTGTTCTGTCATTGTTGAGATGAAAAGCTGAATTGTGTTTGAAAAGAAGAGAAAAAGATTAAATGAAGATAACTCTAGGCAGTGCATCTAAAACGAGATTGCATTCAGAATGCATTTACTACACTATAGTCCTGCTGAGACGGAAACATTTTAAAAGAGATAGAAGAAGAACAAGCCACGGAGTGACACTAAACAGAAGAGATGCAGATGTTCCGTGATTCATTTTTCTTTTCTCTGTATGTGACTTGATTCCATTTGCCTTGTCACTGTCAGCCCGTCCGTCCGTCGTGTCTCTCTTATAATAAAAGCTACACTCATAGACTTAGCTACAATAAATATATCACATTTATGTGTGATCACGACATGTTCTGCATCACTTCTGCTATAAAGCATAAAATATAAGTTAGAGAAGTAGGGGAAATGCTCAATTATCACATCGTAACTACATAGATCACACAAAATCCTCAGACTCAGTGTGAAAACTTTTTTTCCCTATACTATAAGCCATATAATATTTTCTAAGTTGTAATTTCAGAGCCATATTTTCAATATATGGGCCATCATGAAGCCAAAATCTAAAGGACATAAATACAACGTGTTTGCTACGCACAAGAATTGTAGGCTAGACATTACACATTACTATTGTTCATTGAAAGTTGTAGTAAAGTAGAATTTAGCCTAATATTCGCTCAAGTAGAGTAAAATCAGAATCATATGACAGGATAATGTAAATGTCAAAAATAAACCACTATCTCTCCCTGTACAGCGTATTTATAAATATATGAAAGTCTTATATGAAGTTTTATTTAACTGTAGCAGTTTATAAGATGAGCTTAGCATTAATTCTTCGCCTAAATGCATGTAAAATGTGACACACTATTCATATAGATGCATGCATTACTTTTATTAAAGTTGAGCAAAGCTGTCTTGTTGTCTGCTCACTTGAGTTGATCATAGGGAAAACAGCCTAGTCAACTTCACAAGGAAAAAAGTCTGTACAGAAAAAGTTAGAAGAACAGATGACAAACTTCTAAATTAGGATATCAATAAAAAAGAGAACCATAGGAAACTGCGCTCTGCAGAAATAAGATCACTACAACTCTCCACTAACTTTTATCTATAGGTACATTACATCATATAATGCATATTATGTGTATTGCCCCATAATTATGAGTACCTAGACATGACATGAATATAGTAGTAAATAAGTAATATTTTATTATTGTCCCCTCCACCCGTTTGCTTGCTGTCATAAGTCAAATTGTAGTTCAGAATAGCTAATAAGTAAATAGATGCAAAGTAGTTTGTGTTTGTTTGTTTGTATACAGGAGGAGGACTAAAATTCTCCATGTTATAAAATTACTAATAATTAGTACGGTGATAACTAATTTGAGAATTTTTCCCAAATGCTCATAGGTTAGTCGCTGTGTCTATAATGACTTTCAAAATGAAAAGACAATTTTACAATAATGAGAGAGAGCATTTTAAAATAATATTTAACATTATTATCATCATGAATTGTAAAGAAATGGCATTTTTTACCCTGAATATAAGTAACAGCCCAACAACTTTTTTAAGCATGGAGTTTCTATTTTAAAAATGAAGATGCTTTGGTTTAAATCACTTAAATTTACCCATTTTTGAGTTTGTAATTCAAATAAATACTTAGGTAGGGGCATACACACATTCTCGTCATCTCATCTCTCCGTTTTATTATACGGTAATAAATAATGAGATCATTGATTACATTATTGCTTGTGTAGGTAGGTTTATTTATTATTCTGACGTACCATCCACTGTTATCAACATATTTTTACTATTGTAAAACTGTTGTAGTGGCTGACATGACACAGTTGCTACCCCTTTTATGATAAACTGATGGTAATGATATCTACATTACGTACGATTGTACGATTTTGATATAATATGATGATTCGATAACTAATTCTCAATGTCTCATCAAATCATTTCAAACAAAAACACTTTTCATTAATACATACAATATGCATTGTTAGTGGTATGGTGGTTCCTGTTTATCTTCTGAATTGGGACAACACAATCGACCCCAATTGCATATCACACCTTAATATAGAAATAATGTACAGTTTTTGTAAGAATTTATATACAGGTTCGCATATACAATACACAACAATATTTGTAGAGGTGTACACGTTAGCACGTTATTATAAATATATTCGTTAAATTGAATACAGGTTGCTGTAGAGTAAATTATATAATCTCATTTTCATGTGAACGAGATCAAATGTTCAGATTCATCATTTAGGTATGACATAGGTATTTACATTTCTAGACATTGAAATCCCATGATAATTAGCTTTATTACTTATTTCACCTGCAGAGAATTATGCCTTAGTACCGTATATTTGCGCGTATTTCCTATCAATCAGCGACGAACAAGATTAGAAATATCAATTTTTTTTACCGACCTGCAATTTAATGGTAAAAGTAAATGGTATAAAGTAATTTGCTGATCTCAATAATTATATTACCTATATGTACCTTCACCAAATTAGATCGAATATTCTATTAGACAAAAAATCATTTGTATGCAATGCACCTTGACTGCACAGTTAGTTATTTTTGCATTCTGCTGTTCTTAATTATCTTAATGCACTTGCCATTTAGCTGTATGGAGCAAGTTCACAAAACGCCATGTGTTAGCTTTCAAAGTGGCTGTCAATGTATCCCCTGGAGGTTTATTAGCCATTCACCTTCTTTAATGTTAACTTCCGACTTTGAAGGTTGCTTCTTGATTTGATTCATATTTTTATGCTTTTACTTTTCGCTGTTAGCTATTGAAAGTCTCTCTCTGATATTGACATCCTAATTCTTGTATAGTAATAAAAGGTATTTATTTATTGTGTGGAAATTTGTTTCCTGAGGTAAGAGGTAGATAAGTAAATTGTGATGAGGTTCTCCCAAGACTCTTACCACAAAGTTATATCTTACATTTGGCAAATGATACGGCAATTTGACAATGCTCGATGCTGTTCTACTTCCTTTCTTTCTTGCACATTTTCACTTCCACTAATTGCATCGTTTTCAATAGCCTTGTGTGCATATAAAGATAACATAAACATTTCATGTAAGCCAGAGCGAGAGCACACACAGGTAAAACAAAGCCAAATAATATTCTTTCTCGCCGCTCTCGTCAATTTTTTCAGTTTCAGTTCTGGTCTGTCTTGTCTAAAGTAAATAAGTTATGTTTTATAGTTAGGAACGTAGCCTCGTTTATTGCAGTTAATCTGCAAACATTTCAAGTTTGTCAGACCAAGTGGAATAGAAAGGGAACCAGATGGAATTGAATAGAAACTGCTGCGAGATATTATAAAGCTTGCCATTCCACTGTGTATATTGCCATTCTTCCGTACAAACTTACTAACCAACACAAATAGGTTTTCCTATCCACTGTGCAAAAATACAAGAACATAATCACATAACTGGATATTTATATGAAGTAAAAAATTAAGCATGTCGATATCAGTCAAATATTTGCCTGTAGATAGGGCCTTGCCTCCAATATTTACAGTTTTCTATGATAATATCCTCATTATCAGGGGTCGGATAATTGTGTACAAAAATCTTTAAGAATTTTTTTCTATAATTGCAAAGGTAACTTACTTCTTGTGAAAACGACGGCGATGTACAGTATTTTGACTCAAATAACACGTGATAGTACGTATACATATTTTTTTACCTATTTCGGATTTTTAGCGCCTAAAATAGATTAACAACCTATTTTGACAGTTCGGACCTATTTTCTACCTATTTCGGCTATTTTTCAACATCTTTAAATAGCATTTGAAAGCGTAAGTCTCTTTTTGAATCCAGAAGGCAAAGCTTGACAATGAAAATGTAGAAATTACTAATTACCCTTATATCTCTTTTTGAATCTGAAAAGTGGTGCTGTAATTATTTGGTTAATTCATGGAATTCTTATTTCCCATCTATTACTCAGAATATATTATTTTCAATTCTTTCTACAATTATAACAACCTTTTTTGCCAATTTTAAGAACTTTTTTACCTACTTTATTGTTTTTGGAACCTAAGTATCCGACCTCTGCTCATTATTAGTGTAAATATATTCTCCTATATTTTATATGCTCGTAAATTTCCGATTAGGTGTGTACACTTTTTTCTTGTGAGTAAAACTGATGCCAACACACTTTAAGAGGGAAATATTTATCAGTCTAATATGTAGAATAGTGTAACAAAACAAAAATTAATGCATTCCATTAGCTATGTAGTTGGATTAAGGGCGTCTGTCTGTCGGTTTCTTCTATCACATTATCATTTTCGAGAGTCACGATGCGATGGCAAAATTAAATTAAGCTAACCATTCATATTCAACTCACATATGTAAACAAGTGCATAATAGTTAAGGCTTAAATTACATATGCATAGAAGTTATATAGCTATCCAATATCATCTGACGACTTGATCCATCTAATAATTTGCACCCTATACCAATTCACAATGCATTCTAAAGCCTCAACTATTATTGCACTGTCAGAATTACAAATAGAACACAAAAGCTTAGTTAGTCTCTGTTAAATATTCAATGAAACTAATTGACTACAAGTATGCTTGTCGTTTTCGTAATTTTAATAACAATTTTTGACACGTAGCTTTAGGATTTATCTAGAGGTTTTCATATACAATTGTTTTCCTTGTATGCTGCAATGACTGCGCAAAAATCTTTAAATGATTTTTAAAATTAGCCAAAATTGCAATGAATATTGGCTTAGACTTTGTACTGTGCACTTTTGTGAGTTTTGATATTTAAAATAGCAGCAGCAGCATGAAAAGTTAATATAAAAGTTAACACTAAACACTCTTAATAAAACTTCACAGTAAATTGCTTTTAAAGCTCTCTCTCCTAAATAAAATATACACACAAATTGTGATACGTAAACAGAGTACAAATGAAAAGGTCATTTAATTTTCATGCTTCTGTTCTGCAATAAT
>JABASI010004761.1:0-13465 GCA_019776505.1 Tomocerus nigrus | reverse complement strand
ATTTTTACTCAATTTTGACTAAAAATGGCAAAATTTTTCGCGCTGCGCGCGAATTAGGGCTAATTAAAAGTGATGAAAAAGTGAAGCCCCCCCCAAATGAATTTCCTGGCTACGCCCTTGTCTGTGCATATTACGGTATAAAGACTGAATGCTGAATTTAAAACCATTGACCAATCATCCTAGAAACGCCTTGGTTAGGTACCTTTTATTTTGGTTGGTGAGCAATCCGTACTACTTAGTACATTATGCGACTTGCGGAAAAAAACAGAAGAGCATTTTCCTATATAGGTATTTTGTATAGGTAACTACATTGTAACATTATGTGATTTTACAACTTCAGTGATCGAGTCAAGGTTAAAAGTTTAGGACAAGTAATAATATATTTTTGAATTGGACATATTAAGGGTTACATAAGTGGGCAAGTGTAGTATAAATTGACAGAAAACATTATTGTCACATTATTCTATCGATGATTGAAGTACATTTATATTGCGAAACATATACACTTACAGCCATACCAATTATTTACATACCATTATTACATATCAACCATTTACATACCAACATTATTAATCCATAGGTACCATACATATAATACACCAACCATTTACAACCATAACTGATATACATTTAGTGAAATACTGGCATGAAATAATAACCTTCAAACTCTTTTTAGCTAAATAGTTTATTAAAATTGAAAGCAAATAAAACCCTTAAAGTATACATTGCCTGTACAAATGGAAGTGTACAAATAACGACCTCTGCCTCTAGGTGATTTAATAAATAAGGTGGATATAATATTGGCTATTGCATGGTTTATTTTATGGTTTAAAAGTAAATCATCAGTAGGTACCACTACCACAGTACCAACCACCCTTGTATATACAGATCCGTTTCGTATTATTTATACCTTTTGAATTTTAATGGCAATTGCGCAAATCATAATGCCTTTATTTTTAAAAGTGAATGCACGTTAAATTAAATATGTGCAACTTGGAATAAATTAAATTCTTGATCGTTGACCGATTTTCATATTTGACTCCATAAAGATTTAAAATGTCAAATCTTTTCTCTCTGTTTTCACAATGCATGGTGCATATAATTATTATATGGAAACCGGAAAAGGCAAAATTCAATTTCAAAAATGAAAATAACGAAATCATCACCAAATTCATCAACGACAATTACGGAGAGCATTTCAAATCAAGTGTTATTATTCAATACGAATGGATCCTGTATAACTATAAAGTTGGAAGGAAACCAGAAATCACATTTACTCAAAGGACTTCCGTACCATGCTATGCAAAATATTACCTATTCTTAACCAGTTTCGATTCTCTGAAAGAAAGTTTGGATACTTATATATATGGGTGGGGTTCTATTAAGACTGTTAATGAAAATGCTGATTATGCTGTAGTTTTTCATCTGGCCCAAGATGAATCCGCAAAAACGAGGCGATCTGTTTTTACAAGCTCCGACACATTAACAAAAGTTGTATTCGTGAAAATATTTTCCGATTTTAATTATTCTTCTCCGAAAATTTATTGGGATAAGTGTGAAAATGGACTGGATGTCATGAAATCCCTAACTACTCTTGAAGAATTTGACAAATTATGGGAAAATTTATATCGAAACTTTCGAAAAGTTTCAATAAAGTTTCAATTGTATGATGAAGCAGTAAATATTTTTCAAAATGGAAAGTGTCATTTATATTCTTCCAACAAAAGCATCAACACACAACTTTCTGAGCAAATATGTCTCATCCAAGTGCTAACTGATAAGTTAAATTTATCTGCTTCTGAACTAACCACAGAAAGCTATGAAATTCCCATGAGAGTGGTCGCATTTATTTTCGTTATAAATGACGAGGATTCATGGAATAACCAATTTTATATTTTTCCAGGGGCATTAAAGACAAATACTTACACATATTTAATAGTTACTAATGAAAAATCTACAAATTGGTCACTGCTTCGGGACCCACTGGACAGTATTGCATGGGTTTTAATTGTCTTATCTATTTTGTCGATCAGTATTGTATTTACTTTCCGCAAATCTGCATTTTATATCTATTCGCTATCTCATACCAGTCGTAGTAAGCAGAATAAATGGTTCTCAAACGAAGGAAATAAATTAAAATGGTTTTATAGTACGGGCAATAGTTTAATTTTAACTATTGCCGCACTTTTAGAACAAAGTCAATTTCTTTTATTGAGTCCTTTTCAAAAGAAAATTTTGCATGGTGCTACAAAAACATGCACCAGTAGATTTGTCATTGGAATCTGGATCCTGACATCGGTTGTGATTAGTGGTGGCTATAAAGGAAAATTATTCTCGTTATTAACAAAACCTTCGGGTCCAGACGTTCCCAGAGATTTTAAGGAGCTCTCACAATCATCTCTCCAAATTATTTGTAACGACCTCATATTATTTTCTACACGTACCAAAACAAACATTACAACTAACATTTCTACCACAGCAGAATTTTTTATTTCTCCTTTACGAGATATTATTTTAGTCAGGAACTACAGCACTGCAGTTCATCTTACCAGAATGCTGAAGGACTTGACACCAAAAATTAACTTAGTTCGTTTGCCAGAAGAAATTATTTATTTAGCATCGAAAGAAAAAACTCCTGTACAAACACTTTGCAATATTAATGCCCAGGAGGAGGCTAATTGCACTGGGAATGAAATTTTTGTTGAAGATAAGTTTGCTGTTATCAATACGATTACAAAACTAAGGAAGTTTTCATTCTCTATGAAAAACCATCAAAATTTTGATAATATTTATGTCGCTCCAACATCACAGGAATATCAATTACAAGTGGTGTATCAATGGGTCGTCCAAAGAAACATTTTTAAACCCGCTATTGTCCAAGCAATGATGAGTCTTTGTGAGTCTGGATTATACAACAAATGGGAGGAATATCACTACAATTATAAAAAGGGAGATTCTCAAACACCAGGGGGTTATAGAAATAAAGAAAACATTAATCCTTCACAGGGCAAACAAAATGGGGCTAATAACAATGACGACTCAGCCCAGTCTTCGAAACTATTAAAAAGCCAAGACAAAACGCCGGTATCATTGAATTTTCAGGCCGTTTGTCCTATTTTGATATTTTACCTCTTTTGTTTAACTTTCTGTGTATTTTCAATTCTTTTAGAACTTTCTTCCTTTTCCTTAACCTCCAATCGAAAATTATAATAAACTGAAATAATTTCATACTTGCCGAATATGGGAAAGTTTAATTGCCAATTATTAAAGTTTAATTAACGATTTTACCTTTACCTATCCATATTATGTGATATAATTAAGTACCAAAAATCCTTTTACTTTATTGTTCTAAAGCAAAGCACTTTGATTTCTAAAGCATTTCTATTTTGACTTTAACAGCATTTACAATGTGATTTGACTTTTTTTGTACGCTTTAAAATTCATTTTTGTTTTGTGCGATTCATTATAATTACAGCCATTGTTTTCGTATACACATACATTATCTACAATATTTAATATGTCTATGTACTTTACATTAATTTACAGCTTTACAGCATTACGAAGATATGTGTTGTGTGATTTTGCACTATATTTGTAAAAAATAATGATTTCCATAAAAAATACAGCAGCAGAAAAGCCCCCCATGATTCCGAACAGCACAAATAAATTTTGAAATTTCATTGACAAGCTGATGCTCTCAGGTTGTTTGGCTTTATATGTGTAAATTTCTTCATATCTTAAAACCATGTAATCAAATTTAAAATCTATTATGTCCAAAATGTATTGTCGTATTCCCGACTCAACAAGAACGGTAATAAAATTGTAAAAATCGACATTGTAACAATTTTCGAATTTCATTATCAGATTTTCAGTAAGATGTTTCTCTTTGGCGTAGTTGTATCGTAGCTCCGGTACAAGAGCATTTATAATTTTATGGAGCTGTATGGTTTGACTATAGTCTTTGATAGGAAATGCAATTTTATTTGTCATACCCAAAAGTCTGCTAATGACCATGTTTATAATATTATCAGGCAAAAGTGATTGGACAATTTTGTAAATTTCGTCCCCTTTAGTATTTGCGAATACAGTTCCTACGTGGTTAATCATAGACGCTGTTTCTGCTGAGAAAAGCATACTTGTAATATTCAAAGCTTCTAAAATATTTTTTCTCCACCATTCCGTTGTGAAATTCCTTATTCTCAAAGGGAAAACGGTTTTCTTTTTATCCTTTAAATAGTTCATTAAATGATATTTTTTAAATATACGGGTAATTTGTGACGTTCGTGTGTCTGTTATCAGTTTATTTTCCTCTACATCAAACGAATCGGGAATAAAGTAGTAAATTTTGAATCCATTATGTGTAAGTTCCTTTACATCATTCATAATTATCATTTTTGGGGCGGAAATAATGTTACTCGTCACGAAACATTCATAGAGCAAAGAAAGAAATAAAGTTGCTATTCCATACAACAGAAAAATGTTATTTGAAAGTTTACAATGGCTTTGACGGAGAAGAATTGAGACACCAAATGTCCAGTCCGGTAAGAACAAAATGGGTTTGTTTACAATATTTCTCTGACAATTGTTTCTTTTGAACTTTACTGTACTCAAAAGTGTAACAACAATGTACAAGACAAACAAAAGTCCCCAAGAAGCTCCATCGAACGTGTTTCTGATCCAAACTAAAATGGAAACTGTTTCATAATTTTCCGTTCTTGCGATGTAGCAAATGTTAATATTCATGTCACTGACTTCAAGAAATTTATTTCCAGCTGAATATGCTCCGCTTAATGTAAATTCACTCTCTTCATATATTATACCACAAGATGACGGATTTTTACCCGCAGTTTTCTTGTTCACAGGCGTAAAATTAAAATAGTTCGCTAAATTACTAAGAACCATTTTAAAATCATCACACCCATAATCCATTGATACTGTTCGTGACTGTAAGTAGTTAAAGGGTGACGTTGGGAATGCCTTAATGTAGCTTGTCTTTGAACAGGCTCTTTGATTTCCCGAAATCAAAATTTTTCTTTCATTTATATTTATGCTACGGTCAAATGATCCCAAAAAATATTTTTCGGCTTCTCTGGCTTCCCACAGTCCTTTGAAATGAATTGTTGAACTCCCATAATGAAGTATCAATTCCACAGAGTTTAAAACCAAGAAAAATATCCTGGTGCTGAATTTTTCTAAATCTCGAAAGAAAGATTTCTTTGTAAATCGGTTTCGATCTTTGAACATTACAAGGAATGTGTTACTCTTTTGATAGCCACGGAATGGGCTTAACTGACTCAGCAGGAAATGCTTCTTTCTGGGTTCAATTAAAATATTTATGGTACAAACGCCACTCTTTTGTTTCAGGCTCGTTGACTTTGACACGTTACTATGTTCAAAAATTAACCACGGTTGCTGAAAGCGATAGTTTGAAATTAATCTATCTAGAATAACGCGTGAAGAATTACTAGAAAAAGAGAGAAATATATTGAAGTCGCAGCTTCTGTAACGTTCTAAATCAAACCGTAACTCTTCAGGAAATACAAAAGGAAAACTAAAAATTGTCAAAAAAAGTAATGACAAGACACACACTTTCCAGGTCATCATGTTTGTTTGATAGAAACTTTCCGACTGAAAATTCAAGTAATGCAAAAATAAGGATTTAGAAATGAAATATTCTTTTCTGTCTAAAAGTTCCTATCGCGATACCGTAGGGTTTGGTTTTCTTTGACCACAATACTGCCATTGTTTAGGCAAGGTTACGTTTCCATTCAAAACTGTTTCGGGAAATATAGAATGATATACATTTTCTATATCCTGTATTGGTATTATCTATCATGGTATTATCACAAAATTACTGCACTAATTCATCACGTGAGATCTATCTGATTACTGAATGAAATTATTAAAGGTGGGTTGTGGAAATAATTCTGTGTGAATTCTCTGTACCTACTTAAAAGCATGTATTCCGGATGGCAAGCGTCAATTATATTATAAGTATACAATTATGATTTATTATTTGATTCCAAGGACATCGGACATCGTATACAATTCCAAATCCAGAAATCATACACTCAACTCAAATGCGAATTAATGTAAATTAATTAATTTGGGAACCCTTCTTCCTTTCATTGCTTTCAAATTGCTTTCAAACTTATTACGGGGAATTTGAGAATTTTCAAATATTTACGTTGGAAGAAAATCGCTTTATAATATAATAACCATACTTACACCAGTTACACCTACTATGTATTACCTACTATTTTACCAGAGCACTCGATCGACCCCTAATAAAGTTTTAGAATATTATTTTAGAGTTATAGGAGGAGACTAAGCAAGTTCGAGTTCAGCCCCAGTGATAGGGATAGGAAGTCATAAGGCATTTCCTTAGGATTCTTTTTCATACAATATATTTCAACAGAATGATGTGGATTTGTTCATAGTAATATTATGTGAGCTATACTTTTTAGAAGTGTTAGGAAGAGCCATTTCTTGTGATGAATAATTATTAGAAATCTGTCTTTAATTTTTTATGTAGGTACTGCTATATCTTCCATATTTATTCTTTATTGTCTCATTTTAGAGGATTATGTAAATGTAATATCATCATTGTAATAAGTGATTATGTAATAAGTCAATTGCTTCCATGCATGATGCATTGCTTCCCGCATTGACAAAGCAAGCTCCTGAGAACTTTCTTTTCTACTCCCACCAGTTCCACAGTCCCACACAGTCAAAGCTTCTAACAAGAAAAGAACCAAAAGAACGCTATGTTGAACTCCAGAAATATTCAACTCAAGACATGAGTCAGCCAAAACGTCAAAAGGGCATGTGGAAAGCAGATTGGATGAGTGAGCACGAGTCTCAAAAGCTCAAATTCAAAACAATGTTCAGAGCTAAGAAAGGAAGTGATTCATTACATTCATCAGTCAATTATGCCCAAAATGTTGAGTACTAATTTCTAAACAGTCACACTTACAAAGTAAATGAAGATACTGGCTAAAGATGTTGGGCACATTTCCTCTTACTTGGTACATTTGCAAACAGTGCAAGTCAACTTTTCCTACAAAGGAAAAACTTATTTTTCATAAGCAACAGAAACATAAAATCAAAGTTGAGCGAACTGAAAACTCTCCTACCACCGACGAGGAAAATACAATGGAAGAAGCTACCCAAGGCAATAATGGTACCAGGTAATAGAAAAAATAGATCCTTGTGTTTGAAAGCAAATTGTTTATAAGTACCTAGTAAATAAGTATATTATTGGCATTTTACACGGATGCCTATCCACCTTAATAGTATGCTTGATTTAAAGCAAGTCTATGTAATATTAATTTTTAATTTACAGGCTCCTTGCTATTGTGATCAATATCAAACTCCTTGACTCTTTGGAATTGGAGAAACTTCGACAGGAATTCCCAAATTTACGGTAAATTCTACAAATATAATATAATTATGTTAGCGTCATTGCTACAATAACATTCTAAAATTTACATTAAGTATTTCCCATGTAAAGCAGACATGGAAAGTAAAATAGTTTCCGTAGTAGTTTATTCTACTATACGAGCATAACATTTAAAAAAAAAGTATAATAATTTATAGAGATCAATAAACACCACCTGTTGGAATGAGCGTTGCTATTATTGCGTCTTCTTTGATTTTACAGATTAAATTTCGACATCTCCACTATTGGAAATTCTGCTTATTATGATGATTTTGATGGGGATGCAATCGACGCAACCACAGGAGCTGTTGAAGCAAATTTTCAGCCGGAACCTTTTGTTCCTATAGCTGAAAATCAGTTGGGACAGCAGATGAAATCAAAGTCGAGAAAAAAGCGTCCCACTTTTAGGAAAACCAATCGCAATCGGAATCGGAAGAATAAGACGGTAAGAAGGCATAATGTACATGTAACGCTTAACGGCTCAGAAAAGCCACACAAATGCGACATTTGCCATAAAAAGTTTTCCCGACAGCACATTTTAAGGAGGCATGAAAGGATTCACTCTGGAATCAAACCATACGGTTGTACCCGTTGTGAAATGACTTTCGCCAGAAGTGACTACTTGAAAATACACGAACAGATTCATCGTCAAGCTACGAAACCTAATCCAAGAAAAACAATTCGACAAAAATCTCCTATTGTACAGAAAACACATTCGTGCAATATATGTCCCAAATATTTTCGAACTGAAAACCTTTTAAAAGAACACAAATTAACTCATCCTCAAGAAAGACCACATGAATGCCAATTTTGCAAAAGGGGCTTTGCCAAACGTCACGATAAAACACGACATGAATGGAGGCACACAGGAATAACTCCTCACAGATGCAATCTTTGCGAAAAATATTTCATGGGTCCGGGCCCTTTAAAACAGCACGAACAGCTACTACATAGAAGAGCTGATGAACCAGTGCAATAAAAGGATCCTACTAGGGCCCTATCTACCTGTATCGTAATGAAACCGTGCAATCAATCAAAAATTACTATATACTTAACTATTTTTGAATATATATTATATTATATCAGGATGATTCATATTCCATTAAGAATGTGTCCACTTCCACTATCCACTGTAATGGTTTTATTGCTTGACTATTTGAGATTAATCCTCTTGCCATTAAAATAAGATAGTTGATTTTAAGACAAGCTGTTTTTATATGGCATTTTGTTAAAAGTACTTTATGGTATTGGAAATACATCATGTTATTAAAAGACGCATAATTTAGATTATAGAAGATACAGAGACGAAGCAACAGTTTGAGTTGAAGTGACTCTTGTATAGTAATAATATTATTATAATATAGTAATAACTAAACCGTTAAAATATAAATTACATTACATGATTATATACTATTAATATTTGGCAACAATATTAATTGGGATTATTGTTTTGTGATGCAGTTGCCTTATAATTATTATTATAGTTGTTTCTGCTGTTATTATGTATTATAGGAATATACGTTATACATAATGCAGGAAAAATGTAAGTACCTAGGTACGTAAGAAAGTAAAACAAGAAGTGAATGCAATGCATGTAATTTTTAATCGTAGGTGCCTAGCGTATTTTCATAGTTCATATATGTATCTGTAGGTCGTAGACGTAATGCTTAAATATTTCGAAAGAAAGAATTAGTTTTAATTTTAAGAAATGACCTGTAAAATTGTAACAAATAGACTACTTTTAAATCAATAATTCCAAGAAACTCAGAGTTAACACTCAAAACTTTGATTACTGCACTACTACTATAGTTTTACTTCGTACATGACACAGGATGTGTATAATATTAGTATCTGTTATAATCAGATTCAGTTCAATCAAATCCAACTACTCCGTAAAATACGCCGATGATGTAGACAGAAATCGTTGACTATCGTGAAATTGTTTGGCCGAAATTTGGCACAAAGAATCATTATTGATTCTCTTGAAATGTACCGATATATAGATCTAATATCTATATATTTTATTAAAATATATAAATGTCTCAACATATTTTACGTAATGTCAAAATAAAATTCTATTGAACGACTATTGTATCGTATTTGTATTAAGTAATCCGATTTTACAAACAAATAACAAAAAAAATAATAAAATCTTAAAACGCTACATTATACTAATTTTATAAACTCTCATTAGTTTTTAACCGTGATCGACCAAAAATTTATATTAACTTTCATTTGATAATGCAATGTTATCAAACCATAATTCCACATCCAACATCTGTTTTTTTTTTGCATTTATTCATACAACAGTTAGTAAATGAACCAGTTGGCGTCTGTGCTGGTATACGAATATATTTTAAGAGTGCTATTACAATCCTTCCATCATCCGCAAGTCATTGAAGCATGAGGTTTTAAATCAGGACGATTTATTTTAAAATCTTTGCAAAGGGGAAGATCAGCATAGATATACGAGAGTATGCCTATTAGTCACTCACAATTCGCAAACAATCAAAATCAAAAAATGAAGTCGGGATATAGGTGATAATAATTTTATTTAGTACATGACATATTATATTGATTGCCTGCACTTTTTTTACAGTATTTTAATCTGTTGGTCCCATGAAAAAACGAAGATATAAACTATAAACCATGTAATAACGATATACAATAAAAGTTTTCGGCAAAGTGATTTACAAAACGTACAATTTCTCAATCCTGAAAAACGACGCACATTTTGGTTGGAGGACTTGTACACAATTTAATTAGCCACTAGAAAGACTACAATATAAGTCAGGGTAAATACAAAAACTAGAATTTAATTAATAGAAAGACATAGTAGGTCAAGAACATTTAATAAAACTACAATATTATACATCTCGTTTTCAATAAAAATAAAAATATCTTTACTTATTGTTAGTCAGGTTTGTTCTATCAAGAAATGAACGCGCCATTAACAAAAATACCGGTTTAAAAATACGCAAAAATGGGTAATTTAATTAAACCAGATATAATAAAAATTAAACTCTGTAACCTAACCTAAGCAAATGAATTACAAAGATAATAATAATAATACACTCTGATTATATTATAAACTTTGCATCCATGAAAATCTAAACAAGAAGATACTCAGACCTGGTACAATACGCCACTGGTCTACGTAGTACGCCCATAAAATATAATCAATTAAACCACTACCCATTGTCATGAAGTCATTACAAATAAAATGTACGTAATTAAAGTAACAACACAGCACACACAATCTCTGATTCCATAAATACCTATAAGCATCAAGGATCTAACGGACACAAATGTTTCTCTTTAATGACAAGCTTTTCATAGTCATCCCGTGGCATTCCCTTTCCCTTCATATTTTCAAATTCGTAATATTCAGCTTTTTCGTTAACAAGTTTGGAAAATTCAGTGCCGAACTTAAACGGATAGTAGTTCCAGGGGAAAGGGCCAACAAATATACGATTTACACAGGAACTATGACACTTCAAAAATTGTATGAAATTGCCAGGAGAACAGAAATCTTTGGAAGACCATAAGACCAAGTCATTGGTTCGAAAGTTAGATACAAGAAATTCTTTTATTTCTGAATAACAATAATGTCGCAAAATTAGTCTTTCTAGATTTAAGCCACAGCTGACTTCCTCCATCACCAATTTTACATTGAGCAACTGCAATATTTTGACAGTTTTAGGGATCCACTCACATTTAATGGTGAGCTGACGCTCCCCATAGTCTACGTCTAAATTCAAACTAACCAGCTTAGGGCAATTATGGAAATGACATAAAGTAGAACCATTGTCACTGAAGTTTAAAGTCAAATGTTTCAGATTTTGTAAGGCGATTGGTTGGGAGCACAAAATTTGTTCCCCTGAATTAAGCCAAGTAATAGACAGCTTTTCAATTGACTGTGGCAAAGCAAATAAATCAATTTTTGACTTTGTGCATTGAAAGTGCATTTCCCTGATGCACATGTCGGTTTTCTCTAAAAACGATATTCTGGTAATTATTAGTAAGTTTGTACTGATTCTAGACAGCCGCCAATTAACAACTTTTACACCTTGTAAGGTGAGCTTTTCTAGATTTACTCTTGCGCCATTGTCACCCAAATCCAGAATCATTTTGCTATATTGGTGCCGACTTTCCGACAGATTAATAATAGAATGTGTGTTTTTCAATGTCATTGTTCTGACTCTAGAAAAATCAACCAAATCATTAATTCGAACCTCATCTAAAATATTTTCCTCTCGAAAAAACTTCACATCTTCGAAAGACAACTTAATCGGTTGGATTTTCGTAACATCCTCCTTAAAGTAAACTTTGCAATTTTGCAAAGAGAGATCTTTTACATGGGCTACAACTTCCAATGAAACCATCACAAGTGTAAAGCCGGTAAAAATAGGGCCATTCAACGAAGTAACTGACAATTTTGTATTGTATCTAGCATTTTCCTTGGTCATCGGGGATTTGGATATCCATGCAGTAATGTTAAATTTATCCACTATACTTTTCCTAGCTTCATCCGTCAAACATATCCAATCTAATTTCAGCTCTCTAATGCTTTTATGGTGACACTCGAAGAAACTTCGAAATTCGTTGATTGCCCACGGAGAAAACTTACAACTTGAAATCCGAAACGCATAAAAAGGCATTCTGTCCTGAGTCTCCTTGAACAATTCTCCGAAAGTCTTCGGCGTGAAGTTGAATTCGGGATCTTTGTTTTGATCGAATACAATTTTTGAGCGATTTCGAAGGAATGTCTCTGAAGCGGATTTCCATGCCCAAGTCACAGTGCGACACTTCTTGATGTCCTTCAGACTGAGATAGTTGTACACATTTCTTATAACCTTATAAATAAATATAATATAATGATCAAGACCAATTTTAATACATCATATTATTACAATAATGAACATAATTTAATATTAAAGCGGGGGTTCCGTGGAAACAGGCCATGGTATTCGAATGATTTAGCAACTGGGGGTAATTGCCATGGAGCTAAACAAACATTTAACTACATCTGACTATTCCATTTCCATCAATCCCCTGCCCGCTTATGAATAAAAGCAATGCGTTCAATTTCCTAACTTTTTTTTCAAAATGCTAAGGATCTTATACTACTGGACCAAAAAATATGAATTGGGTACCTACAGGAAGAAAGCTGGAAACCACTTTAAAAATCTGTAGGTCTCGGATTTGCAATTTTTGGTCTTGTTCGGAAGCAAGAGAGTTTTCAACATCCTTCATTTCTTTCAAACCTGACCAAAGACTGCAAATCCAAAGCCTACAGATTTTTAAAGAGGTTTCCGGCTCTCATCCGGTACTTAATTCATCATTTTCTGGCCAGTAGTTTCAGATCCTTAGCATTTTGAAAAAGAAAGTTAAGGGGAAATAAAATAGTCGAATGACATATTTCGTATCCTAGGAACTCACTTTAATATAAACGTATATATACAGTGGTCGCCACTGGAAAGGTAGGCATAGGGAATGCAATGCACAGGTCGCACCTTTGCATTGCCACTGAAGGGGGTCACATTGAGCATTTATAACTATGGAAATGTTTGTTAGTAACCGAAAACGAAAATAAAATAGGTAGCTTTACGAGACTTTACTACTTATAATGTTGAAAGCCCTATGCCTACGTTTCCAGTGGCGAGCACTGTACATACATCAATGTAACTATGTAACTAAAAATTGAGTTGTGGAAAATACCGGACTAAGCAGAAGTGGGTTTTTTATATTTTCAGTCACAGAACTTATTGACACGGCCTTTTCGACTGAATCCTCCCCAACCGAGATCTTACGAGAAAAGTCCATTATTTAAGACTGATCCGACAGTCCTAGCAACTCTTTTCTTATGGACAGATATCTAGATTCCTTCTACAGTCAAAATATAGAGCTAGAGTATTATGGGTTGTAGTACGCGTATCTGCAAGTAATGAATATCATTTTTCGTTTTACAAAAATTAATTCATGGAAAGGTGAAGAAATCTTTACAGGTAGAAAAACAATAAC